>VZUI01090675.1:0-24353 GCA_013401135.1 Cettia cetti
AGATGTGGAGCCGGGCTGGGGCGGTGTGGAGCCGGGCTGGGGAGATGTGGAGCCGGGCAGGGGCGATGTGTAGCTGGGCTGGGGCGATGTGTAGCTGGGCTGGGGCGATGTGTAGCTGGGCTGGGGCGATGTGTAGCCGGGCTGAGGCAGTGTGGAGCCGGGCTGGGGCGGTGTGAAGTTTGCTCCGTGTGTCACCGGCCGTGCCTCATTTCCTCCCGGGCCGGTTAAACATTGACGGCGACAGGGCGGAGGAAGGCAGAGGCCATCCCTGCGTGTCACGGGGCAGTGCCAGGCACGGCCTGCGGCTGAGGGACAGCTCGGAGCGGCCTCCCTTCCCTCAGCGACAGTGTCCCCGACACCTGAGGGACGTTTCCTTGGGACAGCAGTCGAGGGCTGGCCCAGGATCCCGGCTGGGATCACTTCCAGCCTCCTGCGTGGGCAGCGGGAGCAGGACCTGTCGTCAGAGGGAAAACGGTGGGAGACAGCTCAGCACCAGGGATGTGATCCAGGTAAACCCCTCTGCAGCCTTGATTTGCTTCCCAGCAGACGGAGCCAGGGGCTGAAAGAAAATTTAACCCTTTTCCCTGCTCCTGCCTCAGCAGGGCGCCTGCCCTAGGGTGGCAGGAGTGTTTTGTGGCTCTATCTCCTATTCTGCTTCCTGGCATTTGGGGTCGGTGTCTGTTGTGGGGTGCCCACAGCATGCGAGCCCCTCTCTGCGTGCAGCTGTCATTCCTCTGGGGTGATAATATTGTTATTATCCCCTACCTGTGTCGTGGATAAGGGAGGGAGCAGGCTCAGAGCAGCACTGGCAACCTGAGTCATCCCATGCACCAGCAGAGGGAAAAGAAGAACAAAACCAACCCAGGCATTTAATTCATCATCGGCCAAAGTATCCTGTTTCATCTGGGGATCGGATAATATTTCCCAGCCGTTTAAAAGTCTATTTTGAAACCAAGTAAAACAAAATATTATAGATCCCTCCCTTTCCTGTCTAGCTCTACTTCACCTCAAGCTGTTTCCTGATTTTTGTCCTGGATTTGGCACAATATTCTCACCAGTTTGTTCTTCACCATGTAAACCCTTGCCCGGCTCAGAATGCTTTAGTGCAGCTGGGTTTGTCAGTGGAGGTATGAAGGCTGCTGTTTTGGCTGGAAATCCTGCTTGGTGTCATAGCTTCCTGGAAAAAAGACCCAGCCCTGTGTTTTGGATTTGTTTCCTGGTGCTTTACTCGGGCTGTTTCACTTTGTATGACAGATGACACCAGTTCCTGTAGTCCTGAGTGGTTTGTTTGTGCGTGTGCCGGGAGCTGTCACAGTGACAGAGCAAGGAGAAATCCCTCTAGGCTGTGCACAGTGACCTTCCCTCTCCACCTGCCTGCCGGGGACTCCTCCACACACAAAATGTGGAGGTGGAAAAGACCCAAAATCTTTCAAAATGCACTAGGAAAAACCCAAACCAGCCTTTGAACGGGCAGGTGAAGAGATCAGCCCACAGGCTTGGCTTGATAAGTTGACAGAGCTGTCCTGTAGGTTCCCAAGGTAAACTGAAAGCTTGAAAAACGTGAAAATGTGGATCAAAATGCCAGCTGATCCTGCCAGATTCCAGGCAGGGAATGGAGCTCTGGGTACCTCCTGGTGCTGCAGCTGAGCAGGAGACCCAGGGTGTCTCTGTGCTGACACTTCATGTTTATTTACAGTGTTTATGCACAGTGATGCCACAAAGAGCACCCCTGAAGCCAGAAGCACTTTCCTGACAAGAAATTTGGTCTGGCCATAAAACCACATCATCTGGCCCAGGTCCCCTTCACAAAGGCAAGCTTCAGTCACCCAGATGAGGAATTTGTAAACCAAGTGCAGTCAAAGCCTCTCCCACATATTTTGAAGGGGAGGAGGATAATATCTCACAAGTGAATCACAAACACTGAAAAAGCAGAAAATAGGGAAGTGAGGTGGTGTCTCACACCCAGGCGTATTATTGTATATTTTTTCTGTAATTTTGTGTTATTTCTGACCACAGTGGAGAGCTGCTGGTGGGTTATTGTGGGGCATGGGAGCACTCTCAGGTTCTGAGGAACAACTCTGGGGACCTTTTTTGCACTATCAGCCTTTCTGAGGGCTCAGTCTGGGGAGCTGGGAGGAGATTTGATGTCTCTCATCCTCACAAGTGCATCTGCTCAGAGAATTATTTTTCCCAGTTTCTCACAAGTAACTTTAATGATGCAGCTGGAGCTGCCCTGTCTCTCAGTGCTGAAGCAGGAGTGTTGTAGCAGACAGGAGGGACTGAGGAATACGAAATCTGCAGGAGGAGGTTTCTCTGCTGAAAATAGTTCCTCTGTGTCTTTTGAAACAGTTATTTGAAGAAAGATTCTGCTCTGCTTCCAACCCTCCCTCATTTAATCTTTTCCCCTTGTTGCTGACACAGGTCACACAAAGTCACCCTTGTCACAGGACCCAAAGCAGCGGCTCATTCCCCAGTTTCTCCAGCAGTTCTGTCCTTCAGCTTCTCTCAAGAATGCAGTGACCACTGGTGGCTTCCTGCCTCAGGGACCAGGAGAGAATGCTCCAATGGAGAGCTTCCAGAAATCCATTTTACTTCCCCTCATCCTGACTGCCTCGCTGCCAGGTAGGACACGTTCATAACCCTGAGATGAGCCACCACGGACAGGATAAGGGAGTTCATTTTAATTTTGTGTAAATGGCTTTTGCTGATGAGTTCAGCCTGAGCAGTCAGTCACAGAGTGTTTGAAAGGAGGATGTTTGCATTTCAAGCCTGCTTGATCTGATGATCTAAAGTGTGCTTCAGTGTGAAGGACTGAGCAGTGTGTGGGCTGGGGAGGAGGTGGGAAGGCCATCCTCTCTCAGTTTCTCCCTCTCCTTGTTCTTCTCTTCCTCCTGTTTGGGACTGCTTTTGATGGTGCATCTGTAGAAAACTCAATATCAGCAGCTGGTTTTTACTTCCAGAAGTAAATGCAAATTAGCACGTTGCTGGTTTACCACCAATTCACACTTCACATGTCTGACTCTCAAAGTCAATTCAGATTAAAAGTGTCTTGGTGGAAAAGCTTTAGAGGAAAAATTAATATTAAGTGACTAGTTGGGTAGTGGAGACAAGGCTGATTTGTTTTCTTTTTTAATTATGGTCTAGCTGGAGTTTTAACAGGCTCTGACAGGAACGAGCTGCAGTGGGATGAGGGGAAAGGTATTGTCATGGATTAATAGTGAGAGGAAACACAATGCAGGAACAAACCCTGAGTTTTCTGAGCAGTGGAGCTGCACAGGGATGTATGCTGTTCAACAAGCTCTTAAGCAACCTGGTGAAGAGGAGGGAGCTGTGAGGTGGCAGACTTTGCAAGCGGTGTAGAATTACTTAGGGCAGCCAAATCCAAAAAGAGACTGGGAAGATTTGCCAGAAAATGTCATGATGCCAGATGAGTAATAAAGGCAGAGAAAGCATTCAGTGCAAAGCATCTCTTAAATGCAATGCCTAGTGGGGAAAAGAATAGATGTCTTGGAAAGAGAGTGAATTGCTGAATAAGAGAGAAAATTTCACCATTTAATGTCTTCAGCAAGGCAGATGAAGTGAAACCTGGCATGATGTAAATCCACAGAAAGGTTTCAGCTCAGATATTGGCTGTTTGGTTAATCCTTCCTTTGCAAACAGGACAGGTTAGGTTTGAGAAAGCTATGAAGTGTGATGGAGCTGATCAAAGAATAATAGGAGGGCTTGGGTTGGAAAGGACCTTAAAAATCTAATCCAGTTCCAACCACCTTTCACTAGACCAGGTTCCTCAATGCTCCATGCAGCCCCGAACAATTCCAGGGATTGGGTGTCCAAATTTCAGCTTGGATTGGAGGGAAGGATGAGAGGGCTTCATTAGACTGGAGTATTTTCCTGCTTGTGAAAAAGAATAAATAGTAAAAAATGTATTAAAATAATTAATTATATGGAAGTAAATGGTGAAATGATTATTCACAATTTCTCATAACAAAAAGAAATCATGGCAACCACTAAAATATCAGAAGATTTCAGGCTAACCAAAGCTTGTTCTTTTCCCAGAGCATGTAATTAAATAGTAAAGCTCATGGTCACTGGGCATGGGGGATATCAAATTATAAACAGGTTGAAAAAATCTAGAAACAAATATCATAAAGGGTAGATCCATAAGTGCAGAAGCAATTTTTGGCTCAGGAAGTCCCTGGATCTCTTCTTTTTGGGCACTGGGAAGTTCTGCCAGGGACTGCTGTCAAACAGAGAGTGAGAGGAGAGATGAAGACACGCCTGGGGGCTGTGGAGAGGTTTGTGTGCAGGTGGGAGGAAACAAGCCTTGCTGAGCATCAGGAGTCTGGTATTACTTGACAGAAACATCCTGTAAGCATTTAAAAATCCTTGTTAACATAAGTGAACAAGCCAGTCCCTCGCTGCAGGCTTTGACAAGCTCTAACCTACTTTGGTTTTCAAAAAGCTCAGCTGCAGGGCTGTTGGGTTTTGAAACAAACTTGGTCTGTTTGTTTATTTCTTGCTGTGTATTTAAGAGTTCATAGCAGAGCAGTGGGCCAGTGGTGAGGAGGGGGAGGTAGAGGGCAAGGTGTGGTGAGCAGGAGATTTAAAAAAATGAAGAGGAAAAGGAATTTCAAAGAGGCTGGAAGGAAAAAGATGTAGAAATTCAAGCAGAAAGAGCAGAGAGGCAAGGGAGGAAGACAGATATTAGATGCAAAAACTGAAGAATGAAAAGCAGTGTTTGTGGAAGGGCAATATGGGTATAGAGGGGGAGATTATTTTGAAATACGATAATGAGACTGAAAAAAAAAAAAAAGAGGAATCATTATGGCAAAAGGATAAGCCCATCCTGTCCTTCCCTGTGCTGCATCCAAATAGGTCACCTACAAAAGAGCAAGGACAGAGCCAGCAGAGGACAGGAGGCAAGGAAGAGAAGGTAGCCCTGTCTCAATGCCCTTGTTGTTGAAAACTCCAGCATGGAAGAGTGGTCCTTTGGAGTTTATTCAAGTGTGGAAGAAGAAGCCTTGCTGATGAAGGGCAAGGGCAGTTCTTTGGCAAATGAGGTTTCCAATGCAGGCATCATCCTGCACAAGATGCATTTTCATTTCTTCACAACCTGCAGTGGTGTGACAGTGGATTTGTGTGGCAGAGGAGGGAAAACACCAGCTCATAGAGCAGTTGGTTTGTGCTCTGCGTGCTGCTGGGAGGCACTGAGCAGCTGGGACACCACAAGCACTTAATTTAAGCAAATTTTCACCCCTGGTGTCTGCTCTGTAAGCATTTAGTGATGTGCCTCAGAGAAGGTGTCCTCACTCAGGTCTGTTTTTCAAAAGCCAAGGGGTGATCAGGGAGCCAGCCCAACATTTCCCTGCTGCAAGGATGGTGTTTGGGTGGGATATCTCCCTGCTGCTGTGTGGGGAAGCAGATGTTAAAACAGCTGTTAAGAGCTGAACATGTAATTCCTGTAAAGTGCATTGAAAATCTAGCCTGAGGCCTTAATTTGTTTAAAAGCAACCATCTGCAAGGTATTTTTGAAGCAGGATGCAAATGAAACCAGCACTAACATTTTTCTCCCCAGTGCATGAGGTAAGGCCCAGCAAAAGGACAATGCTTAAGGCATTGGTAGCTGGGTTTAAATCCCATTTGTGCCATGAATGTCCTCTGTGACCTCACACAGGTGACTTTATCAGTGTTTGTGCACGGGCTGGACAATGGAACAATTGGTTCAGGACTCCACATGCAGAACAAACCATAAAAGCAAGAAGATAAAGAGGCAAAGGTAAAATCACCAAAGCCATTCAGGTGGAGAAAGCTGATGAAACTCCTTTATTGGTTGTGCTGGGGCTGGGATCTAAATGAAGGAGAGGTTATGACCCACTCCTCAGTCCTTCTGCCTCCCAAAGGATCCCCATGCAGGGCTCAGGGACCTGTTCCCTGTGGGGCAGACCTGGCTGCTGGAAGAAGATGTAGATCCTACCTTACCTATGAACTGATAAAAAATAATTATCATAGATAAATTATTAACTCAGACCTACCTGCCTTTACTGCCCTGAATGTCTGAAGAAAGCAAAAGCAACAATAGCCAATTATTTTTAGAGCCAGTGATCGCTGATTTTTTCTTGTTTAGGGATAAATTTCAAAGATTAATTAATAGCAAGCATTTTCCTGAAGGTTGCATCATTTTTTTCAGAGTCCTGGCAGACCACAGCTCCTTGATAAAGTAAAGTGTTTGCATAGGCATGGAAATAAATTCCAAGTGCACAGAGAACAGTTTGCATTAAGGGGGCAGAGCGGGCTTTATTAATTATCAGAGTAGATAAAGTTTGCTTTTCATTTAATGTTTTGTTGTTCATACCCAGATACACTTTGCAGACTGAGGTGGATGGCAGAGGTAACATAACCCAGGGAGGTGGAAAATTTTTGTGAAGGTTTTTGTAAACATGAGAGGACTCAGAGTCAGCCATATACAGAACCAGAGAGAGCGAGGTTTTCACAATCCTGCAAAACAAAGAAGTCTGTAAATGCTTGCAGTGGGTGGGAGGAAAGAGAGGAGCTATTTATATTAAAGAACAATTCCTGGCACCAACCTGGTTGGATATACAGTGGTTAAATGTGGGCTGAGGATTGCAAAAGGATCTGGACAATGGAGCAGTGAGATTCCCGCCCCCGTGTCCTGGGTGCAGTTCACTGAGGCACTGGTTGCAATGTCATCACTGAGCCTGGGCTCTGGTTCCATTTATACAACCATCAAACACCCCTGCTGTGTGAAAAATACAGCGTGTCCTTCTCTCACATTAGCTTCTGACTGAAAGAAAAATGGCTTTTTTCAATAATTTATAGCTAATCCAATAATGAATAAACTACCTAAAAAAACCTGGTGTGTGCCAAACCCTAAAAAATTACTCCATTGTCCTGAATAATCTTAGCAAGGGAGTGATGACCATTTCAGACTTCCTTTCTCCTGGAACATAATTGAACACTTTTACTCTCAGGCCAAATTTGCAGGCACGGGGTTTTAATTAGGCTGCCATGGACTGCAGTGTCTAATTGCTAATTGTCATCATGCAGAGCTCAGCTGGAACCATTGGGACACCATGGGCAGGAATTTTCCCCTGCTGAGGCAGATCCCCCTGGCAGGACTGTTGGATCTGCAGGGAGGGAAATGTCCATGATTGGACTATAAATATTCCTGGATGAGGAATCCCTGTGCAACTGGTGGAATTGACAATGGGAGACCCTGGGTCTATGAGGAGGAAAGGAAACCAAAATGACTTTGTTAGAAGCTTTCAGCTCTGAAAAAATATTAGCCAAAAATTCACACCACCTTTCAAGGATTGAAACTAATGAGTTATAGCACCTCTGGTTAACAGAAAGCCTGAGGAAGGCTTTAGAAGAAATACATCACAATGTATATGATGAATGATTGAGGAATAGGGGAAGAAGCACTGAAGGATAAATGATTGGGCTGCAAAAAATCAGTGGCAATCCAAGATATGGAAAAGGGACTGGTTACACACTCCTTTAATTATTTAAAGTCTAGGAAACTCGTGTATTTTCCTATTTAAAAGTTGAATTTTTTTTCTGTCTGCAAGATGGTAGTCAGTGATTTATTGAGGAGCAACAGGTCATTTTTGGAGTGGGAGAAGGAGAGACGAAATAATTAAAGGCATTTTTAAAGAAAACCACCTAATCTAAGCAGGATCTCAAAGATTTGATTGCACACCTCCATCTCTGAACCGATAAAGATGTTTTCCACTATCCAAACCCCTCTGTTGCTGTTGTATTTATGTATTTATGGACTGTTTTTTGTTCCTTCACAGGTCTGAGCTTTTGTTACTCCATCACGAAAGGCCCAGAGAATGCCACAGTCCTGGCTGGCTCCCAGGCCCGGTTCAACTGCACGGTGTCTGCAGGATGGAAAGTCCTCATCTGGCTCTCCAAGGGCAGTCCTGTCCTCACTGTCATCAGCTCCCAGGGCTCTGTGGAAACCACAGAGCGCTTCACCTCCCAGAACTACACCCGTGGGGATGAGTTTACATCAGAGCTGATCATCCACAACACCCAGCCAAGTGACTCTGGCAGGATTGAGTGCAGCATCCAGCAACCCAGCGAGAACAACTTTGCCTTTCTCTCTGTGCAAGGTGTGTATAGCCACCAGCAAAAAGCTGCTTTATTGTGCTGCACTTGAGGGAATCCTCTGAGGAATTGCTCAAGTTATCTCTGGGAAGGAGTACAGGCTCTCATTTATCGTCCTTTGCCCTCCTCATCCTAATTTTACTGTCTGAGCAGCTTTTAGAGTCACATTTAGAGTGGCAATAACAAAGGTTATAACTGCTTCTGTTTTTTTTATTCCATCTCTTGCTCCTTGTCACCTGCAGCCAGGAAGGCAGGATCTCATCACCAGGCACTATTCATTTGTCAAGGAGGGGCTTGGTGCAGTGATGACATCTCATCCCCTATCTGTAAACCTCTTCTTATATGACCTGAGCATTTTTAAAACTCTAGAGAGAAGCAATCTTATTTCATTATGTTGTCCTGCAGCTGGATATGTGTCAAGATGGCTAAAAAGTGCAATTTCCTGCCTTTTATTGGAAAGGTACTGAAAGTTGAGACTTGTGCTTTAGACATAGTGGGTAATGGACCCATGTAGTTGAAATATCTGCATGTTTCCATCATGCCTATGCTATATCTGTATTAATACTTGTTTTCCACTTCATATCTCAAGGCATAGCTATTTCTGGGTAGCGAGATAAGATTTAAAAGCAATCCAGCAGGAAAGCAATGCAGCGAAGCATTCTGAAGGAACAAAAACATCTTTTCCCTCCCACAGTTAATGGATCTTTACTCATCAAAAATAGCACCTTAACAGTAAGAGAGAACCAAACAGTTGAGATTGTTTGCGAAGCCTTAGGATGGGCCCCGGCTCCAGACATTACCTGGATGACAAATGACTCTCTGGTTGATAAGTCCAGCTATGTTACCCAGCAAAGTCCAGGATCTCAAGGCCTCCACAATGCCCTGAGCACCTTAACTCTGACTCCGACGGACTCTGAGGTCTTGACTTGTTTAGCTGACATAGAAGCACTCCCCAGCCCTCAGAATGCAACTGTAACTCTAATTTTTGACAAGTCTACCACGGGTAAGTGGATGTTTGTTGTGCTTTTCCCATACTGTACTGCCTGTACCCAGAGCTGTGCCTTTTGTTCTGGTTCATGTTGCTTTAAAAAGTCCTTTATTTGCAAATCAAATCCTCTGGAGTGTGGAATCCAGAGCCAGGAGTCACAGCATGATGTATAGGTAGGGTTAATTGTATTTTTTACCAGTCTAATGAACCATGAAGCCCAAGGTAGGACTGAGCAAGACAAAGCCTCTGACAAATATCTGCCTCTGACTCCTGTGGATTTGCTACTAGGAAAACCAGCCTTTGCTCCTTGACCAAGAGTACACCCAAAGAATTTAGAACTTAAATATCCTTCATCAGACCATGCCTGCCATATTAACATCTTACAAAGACAAACCCCCACGTGAAGTTGTTCTCCATAATATCCAATACCAGTTTTACCTGTGATATGGAAAAAAAACCCTCCCCAGTTTCTCCACACAACCCAGAATAAATTCTGCACTAACATATATGGAATTTTTTGGGCAGTACATCAGGTTGCTTTTACTTAAGGAAACTCCAAGTTGCTTTAGTCCAAGCCTGGATGTCATGCAAATCTCTCCAGAGCAGTTAGCAAGGCCTTTGATAACGCTAAATATTTTTGCTAAGGTTGTAATCATGCTGAGAGCTTCTCTTGATGAACTGATGCTTCTTTTGCAATGGGTGAACAAGGCAGATACAAAACATCCTTACAGGGTATCAATGGGGGGATTGGTGCAGACATTCTGACACATAAACAACTGAGAAGATTGAGTACCTCTGCCCTTTGTTTTCAGTATGAATCATTATTAGCAGGCCCTTTTAAGAATTGCTTGCTTGGTAATGCAGTTGGAAAAGGTCATTTTACCATCCCTAATATGGCCTTTTGTAGTCACATTGATCTTAATTACTGACTAAGCAAAATAGGACTTTCCTGAGGAAATTAATAAATTCCTCTGCCCACTCATTTGTGATGTTTCCATAGCTACTCCCTGCAAATCAGAAGAGGAGAAAAACAGATGTCATGAAGCACTATTAGTGTGTAATTAGTGATTGTATGGGACCATCATTCATTTCTCTTTGGAAATACCATTGTGCAGCAGCAGCACTCAAAATTTGAGAGGATAGGAGAATCTAAAGTCTTTAAATGATCAGAATGAAATAAAAGCATGGCATTTATGACACAGGAAGGTATATAATGTATATATCGCACTCAAAATCTAAGACCTTGTCCCAGTTTTCATATACACCCTCATCCTTAGCTGGCTGTTGGGAGAGAACACTACCAACTTCAAACATGTAAGAAATCCTTCCCAAAACTACTGAAATATCAATTTTCCCCTTCACTTTAAAGCTGGGGAAATCAAATTCCTCCTTGTTCCTCTCAAGCAATACAAAAACTACTGAAAATTGGAGCCCTCTCCAGCCAGCAGCCCCTGGTGAGGGAATGTCCCACCTTCCTGCTCCTCTGGGTCACTCTTTCCATACAAAGTGATGCACTTTTATGTCGTTCACTCTTCTTACAGAGGTGTTTGGCTGGGCCTAAAATTTGGGAACTCCCACAGAGTTATCCCAGAAGATGCATTCACAGAGCTGTTACTTGGAATGGGACCCATGGTGGAGTTCCTTAGCTGAGTCCAAGCTGTCTTTGGCTTTGCTGTTGAATTCCTGTGGCTTTTGACCTGCAAAAGTTGAGGACAGAGATTCTCCCATGAGCCTGGATGTCCTTTGCTTTTGAACTCAGCCAGAAAGCTCCAAAGTGTCCAAGAAACCACATGCAGGTTTTTCCAGTCTCTCATTCTCCACTGGTCACCAGCACCTGCCTGGGAAAATCCCCTTTACTGCAGACACTTTGTCAATGTTTGGACAACTTTGGGAGGAGCCAGAGGTCAGGATGGCAGCAGAGGATGCGCCCTGTGGAATGAGAAAGTAGTTCTGTCCATGGTAAACACTTCATGGAACTTGGTTTGGATTTCCTCATGGACTCAAAGGGATTTAATACCTTCACACCTTCATGTCCTGCTTGTGTGTTCACCTGGCAGCTCCTCATTCATACCCAGCTCCAGTTTCTTTCTGCATCCTCTAAAACTGCAGAGACACAAAGATGCTGAAGCTCTGGGAGTGCTTGTGTTGTACCCTGTCCTTCTGGCTCCAGCTCCATAAATCTCTTGGCACATAACCTGACAGGGAGTGAAATACCTTGGTGTGGTAGCCAGCCTGTAGGAATAGGCTGGGGCAGGTGTGTTTAGCTCCTCCCTTCTCACTAGGGTTAAGCTTTCCCCTCTAGGTAAAAAGATGTCATTCATATTTTAATCATCTTGAAATCCCCATGGTATCTCTATGGAACAAAATGTACTAAAATGTAGATATCTCTTGCAGTACTTCTAGATAAAAACATTAAGAACAAGTTTATCATCAACTGATGCCAGCCTACAGGACTTACTGCTAATTTTCAGGTTACTTAGTGCTTGTTTCTTTCCTAATAGAAGAAATTCCAAACATGCAGATTGAG
Organism: Cettia cetti; assembly: GCA_013401135.1. Classification (NCBI taxonomy): domain Eukaryota; kingdom Metazoa; phylum Chordata; class Aves; order Passeriformes; family Sylviidae; genus Cettia; species Cettia cetti. The sequence goes on from VZUI01090675.1 coordinate 11,649, forward strand.
CATTAGGATTAGAGAAGACTGGAACAAATTGCTTAATGATAATGACCTGATCTTTGGAGAATGCAGATTCCTGGCAGAGGTTCAAGCTTTGTAGGAGGCTCTGGTGCTGTATCTTTTCAGTCTGAAACCTCCAAACCCCAAACAAGCACCCAGGAAAATTGGTAGGTAGGAAGGGTTTTGTTTATTCCCTGCTGCAGGTAAACCTGGTTCCCACATCAGGGGAATTGTGCAGCTCCCAGTGCCCCTCATTCCTGTGGTGCCTTTCCAGAGGCTGTCACCAAGTGTGGCCATGGGGTTGTTAATTGGGAGCTTGAATGAGGAAAAGACAATCATAAACCCATGGGATTTATCTGGATGTGTCTTACACCTGTAATTTAAATTGGAAGATTGTTTCTAAACAATTGCCAAAAGTGTTTTGGGGCTGCTTTCTAAAGGGAAGCCAAATTGGAGGTGCTTCTGGAATATTTGGTCAAGCCAAGGGGCAGGATGATGTGACAAGCAGAAGTGATATCTTCCTTGTACACTCAGCTGCCTGAGAAATATTCCCCATCCCTGGAAGTATCCAAGGCCAGGGCTTAGATCCAGCTGGGATGGTGGAAGGTGTCCCTGCCCACAGCAGGGGATGGAACTGAGTGATCTTTGACATCCCTTCCAACCCAAATCATTCCATGATTCTATATTTCTAAATGCAAGCTATTTTTAAAATTCTGTGCATGTGAGAGCCCTGTTTGGTCATAGCAACAGATTTCAGCAAGACATTGAATTATCCTTAAATCCCCTAATTTAACCCTGTAGCTTACAGCAGAGATGAAGGAATAAGTTAAAAGTGAGAATGCTGTAGAGAAGATGGATCAGTAGCTGTGTGTTCTTCACTTTGGTGTTCTTTATGTGGGAACAGGTGTCCCACCAAGCACATCCCAAAATCAAACACTTGGTGAAATCATTGAGAGAAATCTCAAGGCAGATTGTTTAGAAAATCTTTTTCCCAGGCTAGACATCACCAACTGTACTAATCACTTACAACTATTGCTGTGGTTTGTGGGGAGAAATGGACATTTTTTTTCAAAGCAGTTGAGCTTCTTATAGGGGACACACACATTTGGTCAAATTAATTGTAACTCAAAATACCTATTTTCTCTCCACTGACAAGAGCAGCCAGGCAAGACACTCAATATCTGCAATATGGACACCTAACACCTCTCTCCAAATATCTCCAATGGACTCTGGGGTGCCCAGCATAATTATAAAGTTAAATTTAAAAGTTGCAAACCTGTGCTTTTCAGAAGAGAAATAACAGTGGGAGAAGTTATAACTGCAATAAAGGATTTGAACTCAGGAATATTTTAAATTCTTGGGCACCATCCACAAACACTGTCATTTGGAAAACACAGACTCTTTGTTAAATATTCACCAAGCACTTCATAGCATCTCACAGAAAAGGTAAATATGCTGAAAAGGATGTTTTGAGCCTCTGATAGTCCAATGTTTCTCCATTTGATTTAACAGAAAGTGATTACAGTGAAGACAACAGGAGCACGTGGGTTATTGTACTTGCAGTTGTGCTTTCATTTCTTGGTATTGTTCTCCTGATCGTTATTGTTGTGTTTGCTGTGCGCTGCTGCCTAAAGAGGAGAGGTGAGTGGACCTTCACAGCTGGTCTATACATTAAAAAGTGATTTTGATTAAACATAAATCTACTTGTGTCAGCTCTGATGCTGCACAAAGACCTGTAAGTAGAAGACTGAAAAGGCAGATCCTGCTCTCAACTGTTTAAGATCCTCCTTAATTTCACCATCATATTTCTCTCATAAATTTATTCCAATCAGTGCTGGCCCTTTACATTAACTCACAGGGGGTCATGTTTTTTGGGAGTACATTCACTTTTAAAGACATTTAAAGGTTCTTTATTAAAGAATATTTTCAGTGCTGTATGCCTCATTCCAGTTTCCATGTGGGCTGCTCTAAAGGGCTGCCCAATTTTGCAAACAGGGTGGAGAGATGCTCCTGTGGTAGCTGGAACTCAGGGCATGCAGAAGTTTTAAATTTTAATCTCCTGCATTTTAAACACTTTTTTTTTTTTTTCTTCCATTCTCAGGATCTACTTATCAAAATGAAATAAGGTAAGTCAGATGGTGTGGGAAAACTTTTTGTGTTGGCTGGCCTCTCTGAGGCTGCTGCAGGGTGGCAAGAGGGACGTGCCAGTGTCCTTGTCCTGGCATCCCTCATCCCAGAACTCCGGCTGCTGCCGGGCTCTGTGAGCGTGCGGGGACAGCAGAGGGCTGGGGGACAGCACCCAGGGAAGGGGATTGACCCTAGGGATGACAGGCGAGCACCAGGGCTCGCAGCAGGCTGTGAACTCTGATCCCACAGCGGTGAAACCCGATGGTGAAAACCCCACCAACACCCCAAAGCGCCGCTGGCTGTCGGATGCAGCGCAGAGGTGACGAACCGAGCAGACGCTGCGGCCAAGCTGAAGGACAAAGCGGATGGCTCGGAGCCGGCTGTGCCCGCAGTGTCCCGGGGGAGGCAGGGGAGGATGGCCGGCCACCAGAGCCCGCCGGGCGATTGCCGCTGCGGCCACAGGATGTCACTGCCACACCGGCAGCGCCTGCCGCTGCCAGCGGAGAGACCCGCAGCGGGGCAGGCGCGTTCCGCCGGCTCTTTAAGGCTGGATAAACGGGTCAAAAGCGTTCAGAGGGCAGGTTTAGATTAGATATTAAAAAGTTCTTGACTGGGAGGGTGGTGAGGCACTGGTACGGATTGTCCAGAGATATTGTGACTCTCCATCTCTGGGAGTGCTCATTGGAGCAGCCTGGGATAGAGGAAGGAGTCCATGCCCACGGCACGGGCTTGGAGTGAGACGATCTTTAAGGTTTCTCCCAAGGTATTCTATAAAAAAATAATAAAGCTGCCCCGTGGATGGGTATCAGCACCTCATTCGGTGATTGTCAGATGTGCTCCAGTACAAAGCTGTTGGTCCATTATTGCACTGAACTGGAAAACTTTAGGAATCAATAGCTGGTGGCTCTCAGCATTAAGATCCTTTTTATCAGCACCTGTGTGGCTGTAATAGCCATGGCAGTGGGGTCGTTCATATTATTATTTATATTTAGGCAGCATTTTAAATTCATTCTCTGCCTACACTTGTGGGGCTTTTAACTCCCTGTCCCTTAATGAGTTTGCAGAACGTTCCACCCTATTGCCTGGCAATTCCCAGTTTCATTAGCAGCCTCTTGTGGGGAAAGTTCGTGAAGGTCTGTTGACAGATTTCCATTTGTAGAGCACTTTATTGATAGGAAACAAAATAAGGAAATTAGATACCCTCTGTTTTCTCCCAAGGAAATGATGCTTATTATGCCATGCCATACGTGTAAACTTCCATGTGATTTCTTACTTTGTGGGGCTAAATTAATCATTTTGCCAAGTGCAGCTGTATAAATAGGGCAGGACTAAATCAGCAGGGATTGCTTGGATTCTGACTTGTTTCAGAAAACCCTACTAAGGCAAAACCAGTTGAAGATGCAGGGAAGGACCTGCTCAGCAGTGGGGTCTGGAACAGTCAGGCCCATGTCCTTCCCAGACCCTGCCTTGCTGGATCTGCAGTGCTTCTTTCAGGCAACCTAGACAGGTCCAGAATAGGGCAAAACTTTCCTTTCTCTCTATATTTTTGCATCTGCTCTGGGCAGAAACAATTCTACCTTCATGGCAGAAGTGGGTTTTTAGCTCTCAGTACTACAAAATTACTATTTCTCCATTAACTTTAATATGAGTTGTCTCACTGTGTTCACAAACCTTGCTTATACTTTAAAGTTAAGAAAATTGGGATGAGTTCAGGCTCTGTAGCTCAGTTTGAGCTTGGAGATTCAGTGTTGACAATTCTTCAAGGTTTGAAAAACAGTGATCCTGAAATCACAAGGATTATTAACAATCACAGATTTGTAGGCTCAGATTTTTTTCCTTTGGGGGGAACTTCCCTGTAGTAAAAAGAATGATGCTTGTCCAGATTTTGGAAGCTGCATTGTTGTGGTAGCAAAGAAGTAGTGAGACCAAACACACACTGGTTTATTTCCCACCTTTATTTTTAACTTGGCTGGCTATCTTGCTGTACCTCCCACACCTTTTTTTTTTTTCTTTTTTTTTTTCTTTTTTTTCTTTTTTTTCCTTTTTAGCTGCTTTTTATTTGGCTACTCCACTGGGTTTGTTGGGATCTAAGGCTCAGATAAAAGAGACAGCACAGTGTCATGTAACATGTGGGGGTGGTAGCTCTAAACAATTGCTTTTGTCTTCTAGCAACCATTGCAGGGCTCTTAGTGGTGTCCAACCTGTTAATCTCCTAAAAAAGCCCCACAGTTGACAGCTGACTCACCAGATTTATGTGTGCATTAGCAATGCCCCTCTGAAGCTCTGTGAGGCTGCAAAGTGGCTCCTACTAAATAAAAAAAAAAAAAAAAAGTAGAATTACAGAATCATGGAATCATTGAGGTTGGAAAAGACCTGCAATGTCATGAAGTCCAAGCTGTGGCTGATGCCCACCTTGTCACCAGCCCAGAGCACTGAGTGCCACATCCAGGTACTCCAAACCTCCCTGGGCAGCCCTTTTCAGTGTTTAACAACCCTTTCCATGAAGAAATTCCCCTGGTGTCCAATCTGAGCCTCCCCTGGCACAATCTGAAGCCATTTCCCCTTGTCTTGTCCCTCATTCCCTGGGAGCAGAGCCCGACCCTCACTACAACTTTTGTACAAACGTCCCTACCACCCCTTCCCACTAAAAATTCCTGGGTTTCCTTAGTCCATTTGTGTTTGCCACACCTCAAAGCTAGGTGGTACAGTTCTGCAACTTTGGAAATGAGTAACTTTAACCAAGGAATTTCTCTCACATGTAAAGTAAATTTCAGAGTGGAAGATTAAGTTCAGAGTGTAGAGATGAATCACTGACTGTGGGGATGTGAGAGGACACGCTTTGGTTTTGCAGCTGGGCACCAAAATGATGAGCTGTCATAAGTGACCTGGCTGGTGTTCCATTATTGGGCAGCACCTAAATATCCTGCAATTCAGAATCAGAGATCAAAATTAATTTTCTACAAAACCTATGATCTGGCACAGGGTCCTCACTTTTTGAAGGTTGCTTTATTTTCATGGGTTTTGACATTCCAAACAGAATTTCGTGGGAAATATTTCCATGGAACAAGATTTGTAGCAGCTAATTGCTTGGAATGTTTTATTTTTAATAAATGCGGGCCTCATCTTTATTTTGGGATGTGAGACATTTACTATTTTGTCTCTAGTCTGCTACCCAAGGGTTCTCCTACCCTGAAGAACTCCTAATGACCTTTTCTGTTTTCTAGAAAAGTTTCGGCTGAGAAGAAAAAAGATGGTGATTTGGAAAACAGGCAGAGGAATGGCAGTGAAAATCTGGGATATATTCCAGAGGAATTGTGGAACACAGAACAAAGCCCAAGTGAGTCTAAGCTGCTGAATCACAGGTTGTCAAATTGCTTCTCAGCATGGGCCTTTTGGTCAACAGGTTAAGCAATTAAAATCGTGAGGTTTCACAATATTTAGTGAAGGACTTGTGCTTTTTCTGGACCTCTCCAGAACATTTTTGATTTTTTAGAGGAAGATCCTTCAGAAATATTGAGAAAACATCCAAGTTCTTTGCAACTGAATTTAGATTTAGTCCTGGTTTTTTTTTTAATGCCTTTGTTCTTCCAATTGTTGTCTGAGGCCAGATGTGGGAGGACTGGATTTTCATACAAGCAGCAATTTAGGCAATATTTTGCACTTGGTCTGTGAAAACAAAAGAAAATCCACCAGTACCAAAAAAAAAAAAAAAGAGAGAGAGAGAAGAAGAAAAGAATAAAAGCAGTTGGTGAACTATTATTTTACTGATAAATGACTAAGGCATTATAAATTCTTGTTCTTAAGCACAAAGGATCTTCAAAAGCAAAATGTAAATCTCCACCAAATCATTACCCGCCACTTGCACTTATATCCACATTAGTCTCAAAACATTTAATCAAACACTTAATGGCATAAAATTATTGTGCAGAGTCTATAATCCAGGTATGCATCCTTTCCTCTCTGAAAAATAAGTGGTGAAGAAAAAAGTACAGGGGAAAGATTTCAAGATGTACTGTTATAAAATGCAGCAGTTATAAAAAGTAAAAGGAAAATTAAATTAATCTGGACAAATTGATTCCACAGAGTCCTGGATTGGCTTTTTTTCTTATTTATTTGTGTTCTGGGTTGACCTTGGCTGGTCACCTCCCTTCTCCACTGGCCTGGGTGTCTCCAGGACTGTTTTCCTCACATTTCCTCACTCCTCTTCCCCAGGTCCTGCTGTGCTGGGTTTTTTAATCTTTCCTTAAATATGTTATGGCCGAGGTGCCACCAATGTCACAGCTCAGGCAGAACCCTGCTGGAGCCACCTGGAACTGCCTCTGTCTGACACCTGGGACAGCTCCTGGTGTCACCTCACAGAAGCCACCCCTGTAAACTCCCTCAATACAAAATTCCCACCATATTAGCCCAAAAACTTAGCCTTGGCTTTGCTTACAGTATTAAATCTTATTTAGCCATTGTGATTCATGCCATGGTGGGCACTGTAACAGTAATATTCTATATTCTTGTTGCAGGACTTGCCTCTCTTCCCCCAATGTTTTCAAAGTTTGCTGGTCCTGATGACAATTTGCACATCAGTTCTGTACCAAAGGTAATGCTGAAATCTTGAACATCTTGACCTTTTTTTCTTTTTCACTGACTGTGTATTGTGCTAGAGCCAAACATAGATTTTGGGTGGAGGTAGACAGTTAGAAGTCAATTACAGCTGTAACTGGGTAAGTGGAATGTCCCTTCAGCATTCCTGACTTTATTTTCCTTCAGACTTGAAGGAGATGTGGATATAAATGGGAGCACTGTGAAGGTGAGGTTTGATGTTCCTTTGCAAAAAAAAATCCAGTTAGAGAGAGTAAATAAATGTGCATTTTCTCTGGATCATTTCTTGACTGTATTTTCCAATATTCCAGAAGTTGCTTCAATCAGGAACTTTAAATAGATGTTGAAACCTTTAGTATCTCAGCATTAAGAGCTGGAAGGGAAAACAAACACCCAACACCCAGTGCCCCTGGATCATTGCCCCTTTTTCTTGTGGATAAAATGTAAAAAGAAGAGCTCAGTGTTTGCTTCTCCACTGGTTCCATTCTCAGTGGCCTCGTTCTGAAGGCTGGTGCTGCTCTCAGCTTTCAGCACAAGAGCAATGTGACTCTTAATTTATGCCATATTTTTGTAAAATCCATTTAGCACCTCTGGGATGGTTTTTGCCAATATTCTCTTGAGAAAGTGGCAGTGATGTGGTACTGAGTTCACTCCTCAACACAGTGATAACTCATTTATTTCTGAAGAGCTGCTTCAACATGTACAATGCAGAAATCTCTCTTGGGGATGACACTGCATATAAATCATAGCAGAGTGTGTCAACTTCTTTTGGCACACAATGAAATTTAGGAAGCACTCAATCAACAATTAAAACAATGATCACATAACACCAGTAAAAAATAACAGCAATGACACTGATGCATTTGTGCCTGGTAGTTATGACGGCTGACGTGAATTACTTGTCAAACAAAATAATGTTAAAGCAAAGCTGAAAAGTCTGCACAAAACAGTGGAGGCATCAGTTTGGGTCTATAACCCCAAGCAACACTTTCAGGAAGAGTTTGGAATGCTTGTGGACAGGATTATGGGGCACTGGCTGTGCTGCCATGCACGTGGCACGTGGTGTCTGCTCTGACAGCCAGGAAAGGTTGTGCTGAGCACCCTGGACACATCTCAGGGCAGGATATTGACTCCAAGAGGCATCTGGATGTGGCACCTGGGGACATGGTTTAGGGGTGATGATGATGGTGTTGGCTTGATGATAGGACTGGATGATCTGGAAGGTCCCTGCCAACCTTGACGACTCTGGGGTTTGGTGGTTCTGGGATTCATTTGGCCATTTCCCAGTGCCTGGGTGCTCATTGATGGTTCTTGGGCACTGGTTGGGCACTCTGGTGGCATTAAGGCATTTAGTGACATCTAAAAGGCATCGAATTTGGGTGTTCTCAGGCAGCTCCATCCACTGTGAGAACAATAATGTTGTGAGTGGAGACCATCAGGAGACTGTGTTCACTGTCCTGATTCAAACTGAGACATGAAAGGTGCAGCCTCCACATGAAATCCTGGGTTAGATGGCCTAGGAGTTCAAGTGGCCAGGGAAACTGAATCCATTACAGGAACACAGCACAGAGTTGAAATATTTATGATTTTTAAACCAGTTGTCCCTGGACAACATAAAAATTGTTACAGTGGCTTCTACCTGCATCAAGAGCTGCACACACATTCTTGAAAAACACCAAGAGAGAGTCAAGAGGTGAAAATTATTAATAACTATTTTCCATATATTAAAGAAATATTTAGCCATCTAAAAATGGCTTGGTGAAGACAAGCTATTTCTCAGATTGAACAGGGCTTCTCAGTATATTGTGTATGCAGGAGCTGATAAAAGGCTGCTGAAGGTTTACTCTAAATTGTGGATTTGCAGTCCATGATTTGATTTTATTGCAATAAATACAAACATTTCCTGGACAAAAAGCATTTTCTTTTTACATTCATAATCTTCCCTGTTAACTGCACAATACAGGTTTTCTCACAAAAGGTGCTCCTGGATATATTCCAGTAAAGTTCAGTCACCACTGATGCCAATATATTGCCTAATAACCATTGTAGTGCTCTTTCATTTTATTTCTTGTCAAGTAAGAGAAATCAGAAGTTAACTCATTTAGCTGTTTGCTGGCTAGTGCTGAATCAAACAATTTGCTCAGAAAACACCTGCCTTCCTGCCATCTTCTAAGCACAAAAAATTGTGATTCTCAGTTGGCTTTCCCTGCCTGAGCACTGGAAAAATTCCCAAAGACTCTTCATCTTTATTCTTTAGGATTTTTTAGTGAGAAATAGGGGGTAAAAAAAAAAAAACAAACCAAACCAAACCAACCCCCCCCAAAAAAAACCCCAAAAAAACAAAAAACAAAAACAAAACAACCCAGTAGGAAGAAAAGCTATCCTGAGAAGTTTTTCCATAGTGATGGAGGTCAGGAAGGGGTGGACTCCAACAAATTACTTCTCTCTCCCTGGATAATCAGGAAAAATGAGCAAAAGTCCTTGCAGTGCTTCTTTAGAGGTCAAGAAGAAGGAACAAAAATCCAAGGCCTCCCTGAGGAGCAGGATGTCCATCTACTGAAGGAAAAATTGCAGATTGAAGTTGTAAAACCTTATTTATTCCTCTGTCTCTGAGGGTAATCGCTTCAAATTTGATCCCTTCTGTTCCATATGTAAAAGTTACAATTTTAAAAGATTTGAGAGATTGAGGGAGACTTCATATCACAGGTTTTGCTTCCTCAGGATTTGTTACCCATAGACCCAGGTGGGTACAAACCTGAAATCCCTGATGTGTGTCATAAAGGGTGACAGCAGAAAAACACTTAGCTCAGCTTTTGGCCATTCAAACTCTTTGAATCAGAAATTAATGCAAAATGTCCACAGAAGATAAATGCTGCCCAGTAATTGCACTGATCAATTCACAACCTGAACAAAAGGTTTGGCAAAGAACAAGGGAGGAAAATCAAAGGTGTGCGAGACATTTAAAAAATGATGAGTAACGAGGCAAATTATTGAGCTGAGGGAAAAATTACCAGCCATTGAAAGAGGAGGCCAGAAGAATCAGTCAGAGGTGCTGGATGATCTTCTTTGTGCTGATATTAACTGATAAAAGGTCAAACTGAGAGCAGAGGTACAGGCTTCTGTTTAATTGCAAATGTAGTTCCTGTCAGGGATGGCAAGATTGTGATCTTTGCTCCCAGTACCAGGGCTGAGCTGCCAGAAAAATGGGGATAGGGACCAACATCCCACTCAGGGAACAGTTCTTCATTCCCTGACCCCACAAAACTTCCAAAACTCAGGAGCAGTGAGAGGGATCCCCTGGCTGGGCTTTGCAGATTTTGGGGCAGCCCCACAGACAGTTGTGCCTGAACAAGGGTCACAGAGCCAGTTCTGCCAGGTCCTGGCAGCCACCTCCAAGGAACTCTGTTCTCCAGGTTCCCACAGAAGGAGCTCTAAGGACTGAGCATTGTGCAGGATTGGAGAATCTCCTAGATGAGCTTCATAATTAGCTCATTTAATATGCCATAAACATCTCTGTGATAAATCAGGAGCCCATTCCATAAGAGGGTGTGAATGCTCATTTCCAATGGGCCAGATTCTGCTGTGACTTCAGCATAGCCCCAGGAAGCTTCCACAGCCTCACTCCTCCTTTCCAATCCAGAGTGAGTCATGGCTTCCTTAATGGGGAAGGATCTATTTTTCTTCTTAACTACTCCAAATGACACTCTATAAACTGGAAATATTATTTAGCTGTGGTTGTGGTTTTATACCAAGAAGGGAATGAATGATGAATTGCAGCTCCATTTATTGCCCTGTATAGAACTGCTCCGACTCTGAGGGTTGTTGGGAAAAAAAATAAAAATTAAGCTATCAAAACTGAATTAAAAGGTCAATAAATAGAAAAATAAATCAATGAAAGCAAACAATTTTATCCCTGCTGATGAAATGGGCTGCAGATATGTCACGTTATGATATCCATTGGTTAGCATATCTTGATTAAGAGAGCAATAAATATTGACGCTACAGATAGAGAAATGACAGATGCAGTTTACAGGTTTTTTTCTCAAATGTCTGTGGGAAAAGGGGAGGAGTGAAGGCATATGGGTGGGATTAACCCATGAAGAAACAAGGGGGAATTTCCAGGCTGTATTGATGGGCAGGGAAATGTGCTGAGTGTCCAAAAAGTTGACAGGATGGAACTGGTTTGTTGCTTGAAGTCATAGTGTATCTGAATTATTTTGAGGGTCTCCAGAATTTATAGGGTGGGTGTTTTCCTGTAAATGAAGTGAATTTAGAATCAAAATTGAAAACTAAGAGCAGGGGGAGAAATAACCTTCAGAACCAGAAAGGTGTGCCCCCCTGATTTTCTGTTCTGTTTTTGTTAGCCCAGTGTGTGATGCATGCAGACACATTTGGGAGCACTCCTACCACATTAATGTCAGCAGTTTGTTCTAATGCAGTTAGACTTGATTTTTTTTGGCTGGCTAATACCAAGCCTTTCAGTCTATCACACACTTTCACAGCATCAGTGTCTGAGGAGCTGCCATCTGTCACATCAGTGTTGAGATCAGAGTCCTGTTTCACAGGGCCAGATGTGTGCTCATCACTCACATCACTGATATCACACTGGGTGCAGAACTGACTGAAACATGCTTGTAAGAGCAGAAATCCTTCTTTCATTGACTGAAGATCAGTATTTAAAACACCACAGAAGGATTCAACCCTGAAACCAGCTGATACACACTCAGTTTACCTTCTGATTCATCCATGTGTTTCTAGTTCCCTTTTTGTCTGGCTGAAGAGCTGGAAGAGATGAAAAGATCTCTTTTCATCTCTTTGCATCTGTTTCCCCAACCAAACCAACAAACTATGTGAAGCTTTTCCCAGTATTATAATCCTTTTATAGTGATCCCTGTGAAAAGGCATCCAAGGCAGATGATAAATCAACAGGCAGGCTTTGAAGCATGTGACTGTCAGATATCCATGGTTAACTGGATGCCAAGCTGACAGTACAAAGAGATTTAAAACTATGTAAAAGAAATGCTGATGTTAGTGCATCCTTCCTGATGGGAGGACCACCTCAGAAACTCTCTCCTGTGATGTTGTGCTGTGCAGCAAGCCACTGGAGATGGTTTTTTTCCCTTCAATCTGTAGGGTACAATGAATTATGAAGCCATTTTTCCTCAGACTAGGACTGGCAGAGCACTGAATTAATCTAAAGAGGAAACAACTTTGAAATTGAAACCAAGCAGGGGCTCCAGCAGCTCCAGCAGATCAGGGTATAAATATGAAGTTGTTGCTGTGGTCCTGCTCCTGTGCATTATTATTTATAATGTATTGTATGAAATCTCCCATTGCATTCAGAAAATAAATTTTAGGTCAGTGACCAGCAGCCAGCAGCCTCCATTTCAGTGAAGCACAACCTCAGGAAGGCTCTGCTGCTTCAGAGAAAGTTTCCCAGAAAATGGGCCAGCACACAGCATGAGTTGATTGAAATTCATTAAATTATTCATTAATTGATACTGGAGCACAGTAAGCATGAAATAGAAGTAACTCTAAAGCAAATAACTCTGAGAGATGCAGCAGGGCAAGGGTGAACCCTCATGGACATCTTCATCCCTGTGCTCCATCCCTGGGAGCAGACTCTGCTCAGTTCCTGCTTCAGTGGAGAGGAGCAGTGGCACAACAGAGAGGGGCTGGACGGCCCCGTCCTGAAGATGGGATTTTTAAAAAAGGAGAGGCCTGGTGGGGTCACCCAGCTCTCATGGGGCTGCCTGGATCCTGCTGCTCCTCCTGTGGCCCCTGCTGGTCAGAATCATGTACAAACCTGAATCAGAGAATCTCAGAATGGTTTGGGTCAGAAGGGACCTTAAACATCATCCAGTGCCACCCCTGCCATGGCAGGGACACCTCCCACTGTCCCAAGCTGCTCCAGCCCCAGTGTCCAACCTGGCCTTGGGCACTGCCAGGGATCCAGGGGCAGCCACAGCTGCTCTGGGAATTCTATTCCAG
>VZUI01090676.1:0-10794 GCA_013401135.1 Cettia cetti
TTTTCTTTTTTTTTTTTTTTTTTTTTTTTAATGCCATTTTGGTGAAAGTTTCCTTTCTTGATGCAGAAAAAGAAGAAAGCACATTTTGCAGAGAAATTTCCAATCAGCCATATCAAAAGATCAGGGTGTGGGAGGAGTGCTACAGAGTGCTGGAGAGCGACTGAGATGAGTGGGGGAGCCTGGGAAAGAATGTGTAGGAATATCAGAGAACAGTATTGCTGTATTAAAGGAGATAGAAATCACCAGCCACAGAGGAGGTGCTGCATAGTGCTCACCCAGGCTAGAGGAGGCAAAAAGGACTGTTTTTAGCAAAGAGAGCAAGCTGCATGTGTGCCTTTGACACATGCGCTTCTTTAACTTTGGCTGTCATGTAGAATATGCCTCCCACTCCTTCTCCACCTCCACAGAGGATTGCTTCCTAATATTTAATTTTCTCCTTTTGTTTAATTAATGAAAAATTGGAGATTAGAGTCTAAATACATCTGAGAAACAGCAAGTATTGTGGCTTTTTATTCTGTGATCTAAACAACAAAAAAAAATCCATAAAGCAGTATGAGCTTAAGTTCACCCAGCAGGGTGGTAAGATTTAATGATCTATTATAATAAACTGTCAGATGAATCAACCTGCTTCATCTATTGATATCTTTATTGCACTCCTCCAATTATAAATCCTACTCACTTGATTCACAGGAGGCATCTCCCTAAGAAAAAATTTTATGAGTAAGACTAGTAGGGTTTGACTCTTTCTGTGCACAAACTGCAGGAACACTGGATAGTGATATTAGATAAAAATTACCCATTGTATCTTCAGCTCCTTCACAAAGAGAGAGACACAAACCCAGAAGTTTCTGGGAGACGGAAAACATAGCAAAGCCTCAGTTAACACTATTACAGGTCTGTGGTGTGGTCAAGGCAAGAAAGGCTTTTTCAAGTTTTTAATTTTGCTTTGATTTATATTGTGGTATATCCCCTCTGAGTAATCAGCCAAATGTATTCGTTTGTTTTGCCAGTGAACACAGTTGGATGTGGCTGCACTCCAAAAACCAGAAGGAGCAAACTGCAGGGTATCCAGGCTGCTTGGGTAGCGGCTGTTGAAGAACAGAGTGGGGAGAGTTTAGTTATTGGTCTCTTTCTCCATCTGTCGAGCTTCTCACCAGTGCTGAACTGACTCAGGCAGGCAATTTCAAATCAAACCATGGTCATGAGCCAAATTTTTTATCCTTGTTCTCCTTACTGCACAAGGAGGAACCCAGCACAGCCAGTGCTGCACACCTCACTTTTCATGATGAATCTGGAAATCTTCCCAGATTATTTATGCAGAGCATCTTGCTTGCAGCCCCAAAGGAGGTAGCAAGCTTCATACAGGCAGCTAGAGCAACTACAGTAACTGTTACCAAATGAAATGCTGCTTTTCCTTCTGTCCTTCTCTTTCTGGACAGCAGCAGCCTCTGAGCCCGCAGCAAAAAGGGCACTGGATGGCTATTTAGAAAACACAAAGTGAAAGCACCTGCTGAATCACTCCGATAAGCACCGCTTTGTTTGCGGGGGCAGGACTGAGCCATCTCTGAACAGAGGGTGAACCTGTGCCTTGCTTGCATACTGGAGACAGGGATAGAGAGGAAGGCATGGGATTTTTCCAATTTAATTTTTCATGCTCTAGCAAAACCTGGGTGAGATACCTTCTGGAAAGATACTGGTAGTTTTATTGTGTGTAGGTGTGTGCAGTTGTTAAAAAATAACAGAGGCCCAGAAACAGAGGGCAGGTGGCTGCTGTCATGTTTCCTCCCTGGGATAATTTCTGCTGTCTGGGTTTATTGAAGAGGCAAGGTCTGGCCAGGGCAGCTGCATGGCTTTTGGTTGTGCCAGTGGGTACTGAAACACGTGTCCCCCAGCCCTTCCTGTCTGCAGAGATACATGTCGCCTGCACTTGTGTCACCTGCATTCAGGTTTAAAAAGCTGTTAAGTCTTTGAGGTGAGCTTGGGTATCAATGGGCTTCATATGCTTCTTCAATTTATTTATTTGTTTTAATTTGAGCCAAGATGCTTCAACTTGTTTGTAAGAGTGAATGTAAAGGAAAATGTTCAATTATGTTATGATGTTGGAGCTCCTTCAAAGGAAAGTTCCACAGACTTGAGAGACAATGTTCAAAGTGACTTCATAGAGAAGTGACCTATTTGTAAGCCTTGACAGGCTTCTGCCTTTCTTTGAGAATCTGAACACACAGGGCCTTACAGTTTGCTAGTTTGGCCACACGCTGTGTGATCACGTGGTATTTTTAGCATGGCATCCCACACCTTACAGGCTGAAGGAAAGGCAGTGTTCTGGTAATAAGCAATCATATCATATTTGGATGTTTCCTTAATTCCAGGTGTGTGTCCTCCTGCATTCTGTACTCTGTGTTGTTCCTTTGACAAGTGATTTATTAACTTCCTGAAGGCTTTTGCTTGGTTTTGTTGGTAATGTTGCCCAAACACGCTATAAACATTGCCTAATGATTCATCACAGAGATCCTCTTAAAGCACTGTGATATTGCTGTTTGCAGATGGATTGATGAGATGACAAAAAGCTTAGGAAAACAGTCTCCTCTGCATTCTAGGAAGCCAGGGTGAGGTAACTGTATACATTCAAGATACTTAGCATTACAAATATTTAATATGTTCAAGAAGAAGTCTTACTGTTGACTTTTAAGTACTTGGCTTTTCAACTTAAACATACTTTTCACGGATGTTTGTGATTAAAATGCAGCTTTAATTTAGTCACATGTACCATTAGCAAAAGCAGTTATTTGCACCCCAGTGGCTGAAGTGATCCGTGGTTTTAATTGTGTGTAGAGAGAGGAAAAAACAAGAGCAGCATTCTGGTTTTCAAAGAGTATGTTCACAGCAATAGAACAATGTGTGTTACAGCTCTGCTGGTAGGAGCTGTCTTTGTGCAAAGCACCATCCACAGCACAGAAAGTGTAGTGAGGATTAAAGAGTGGATTTGTGCTCCCAGGGGAAACTGGTTTAGAGGAGCACTGCAACCTGGGCAGTCAGGGGACAGGCTTAATGCCTGCCTGGAGTTACAGCTGCCTTCATGATGTTGCCTCTGTCATCCCCTACCCTGGCACAGCTGGGACACAGAAAACACAGCCCTCTAATTTCTAAACCTGCCACAGTCTAGACATGCAGGAACAGCAGCATTCTAACAAAAAAAACCCAAAACATCATGCACCAAAAATTTGTGAAGTAGCTGGGGGAAGCTGACAGTAGAGCCAGTAAGCATTGTGCCCACTGCTCTGCAAGGTCAATTTCTTCCTCATTACCCGTGCCTCTTGCTTCTGCTGCTTGGCAGTCTGCTAGCCAAAAGCACCAAGACAAATAAACAAAGATTTCTTTTTAAAGGGTTTTGTGACTCTTGAAGATGTGTCTCAATTAGTTTCTTTTATTAAAACCCTTACTTGTCAGTTAAACATCAGCTATTCACTCCCAGGCACTTTTTCAGTTTTAGAAGGAGTTTTTAAGGAATGTATCAATTAATTCAGGTTTTTCTTCTCTTGAGCCGAATAACAACCTAACATAGGCTGGGCTTTGGATTCTTCTCCCATCTGTAAGGGACAGCTGGAGACTTTTACAGCTCAGACTTTCTGGGCTTGGGAACAGTGTTAGCATGTCACTTCTGAGGCAGCATTTGTTGTGGGGCATTTGTTGAGCATGTTCCTAGACTCTGCCAGTTTGCATGATGTGAAGACTCTGGACATCTAAAACAGATACTAACAAACCTATTCTTTCTGTTTTATTGCAGGCCTTCCCATGAGCTCTACAACAAATTCAATGAGTAAGAGCAATAGAGGAGGTTGCTCTATGCACACTGATGAAAAAGGCTGGTGTGGGGTGGGAGAAGGACAGCCTGAGGAAAGGAAATGTTCAGGAAGCAAGAAGGATCAGGGGAACAATGTACCTGAAACACAGTACAGAGCAGTGGAAGTGTGATGTTCAGCTTGTGTAATTTTGAGTATTGAGTATTGAGTAATTTTGCTGGGATTTCAACTGAACACCATGTTGGACTAGCAGATACTGGATAGAAAGCAGGGTGGGACCACAGGAAAAATCACACCTGGCATATTACATGATGCAATGGGAAGCTGTTATAAATGGAGTGTTTACCAAGGAGCTTGTTCTTGTCAGTGGCTCCCATTCCTTGTCCTGTAGTAAGAAGCAGCAAGTCCCAGGATAAGGCAAGTTTCCTGTGCTAATGAACCTGTATTGTCCTATTTTCCTTTCTCTGGGCTTATCAGGAAATAGTCTCTTCTGTGGTCCCTGCACTTCTTGCTGTTGCTGCCTGCAGAATCTTCGCCCTCCTGTTACCATGGTGGATATATTTCTCCAAATTTTTTATTCTGATCCCAGATTATTCCATAACTGGAAAATACCTTCCAGATCCAGACAATCTAGACACAGGGGCTGGCTTGTGAGAAACTTTAATGAAAGATGTGGGGAAATGAGCTTAAGATTTTAGTTTCTTACTCTGTTTTATTCAATAATGTTTCTTATCAGCTGTCATAGTTCTTATTGATGGTCACAAATAGTTAAAATGCTAACCTACGGATTGTTCTTTCTTTCATTACTCACATATTGGTCAATTAACAGATAACCAGGGGAAAAAAAAAACCCACAAAACCCAAAAACAAAAAAACCAGTGGACTTCAGTCCTCAGTTTTTCTCCTGAGGAGAGACACACATCTCCTGCACAAATGCAGGGATACACATTCCTGGTTTTCAGTGCAGTTTGTTTCTGTTGACATTTCCAGTCAGTATCCCGGGTAACTCATTGCTGTGATAATTGCCTGCTTGCCCTGTATATCATGTAGTATACCAGATAAGGTAACAAAAAGGCAGTAGTATTTCCTTGGGAAATCTGAAGCAATCACATGGAATTAGGAATGCATAGTAATTATTTTAGTCACTTGATGATGGCTCAGTTTCCAACCTTACATTATCACCCCTTAGCAGACAGGCAGCAAGGGAAAGTGAACTTCTGCTTTAAAGAGACAGTGATTTTTCAGAGATAAAGTCTTGGACAATGATTGTTTCCTGCACTATAGCATCAGAATGTCTTGGCTATGACTGTATTGTTTAGGCACCACACACGCACTTGGTAAGTGACAGTTTTTCTCCAGGAGGCTTCTGTGTTCAGACAAATGAAGGTAGAAGAGTGGGGAAGGGGGAAAGAAAACAACCACTAAAACATTTTTTAATAGTGGACATGAGTTTAAAATCAGTTTTGCAAGGAAGAGGAATTCCTACATGGTTGGGACAAACAAACCTTATTTGTTACTGTTACTCCATGGATTAGTTACAAGTACTGCCTACATAAAAGTTTCTGTAAAAATAGGGACAAGTCTTTCAGAAACTTAGTAGAACAAAATTGTATTCTAGACCTCAAAATGGCCGTGGGACATTGGTTTCAATTACCTAATTAATTTCATAGCTTCCACCCTACAATTTGAGCCCTTTTCTGTTCTTGGGAAAAGGAACCATGCAGTCCTACAGGTGTAGATTGTGAGTAGGTACCTGACCAACAAAACCTCAGTGGCTGTCACCATGTTCTCACTGCTTATACATGGAGCTAGGACCTCTGCTAGGACCCTTTCTTAACAGATCACTGTGGGTCTGATTTTCTGAGTTTGTGAAATTTTCAGCCTTTTAGTGACTGATTTTTGCTGTAAGAGAATGAACTCCTCTCAAGAACAGTGAAAAGTAAACAAGTCTTCTATCTTTCATAAACACTTCTCATAATAATTCTCTCACAGATGTTGTTTCTATTATTTAACCAATGAAGAGAAGTGTTGTCTTTTTTAACCAATAGTATGGTTCTTTAGCACAGCATGTTATAAAAAGGACTGTGTGAAAAATAAAATAGCCTTCTGATCATTTTTCTACCTGGAGTCAAGCTCTTCCTTTGATGTCCAACTGCAACAGATCACCTTCCCCGGACGCCTTTGTTTGAGAGCCACTCCTGATGTGTAGCCAGGCAATGGAAATGCTTGACCTTGCATCGTGTCTGTCCAGCAGGTCGGCTCCTTCAGTGGCAGTGAGCACTTGTCTGCTTAAGCCTCCATTCAATGTGGAATGCAATCCCATGTGCAATATGACGTGCCTAGGGAAATGCCAATGTTGGCATTTTCTGTTTCCTCTCTGGAAGTTCAGTGACTGCTTTTTCATAGGCTGTATGCAGCAAGGTAATAAATATTTTGCGTTGTTGATAGCTGACTTAAATTCAGATTAGCACCTAAAGGTAGAAGTGCATTCCTTTAAACCCAGCCCTAAAAAATGTCCCAGAGGCTCACAACATTGCTCTCTCCAAATGGGGCAGAAAGCAGGCACATTCCTCTATAACAACACTCAAGAATCTTGCTATTTACTAATATTGCACCTCTTTGGACGTCTTCATCTACTATTAGCACTTTTTTTTTATTAGCAGTGAAATATTTTGGTCTTTCTTCTCTTGGAGACAAGTTTAATTTTCACCCTCTTTCTTGTTTATTTACTTGTTAAAAATCCTCATGTAATGTTGAAGAGTACCACAAACTCCTAAAAGTGAAAAAGTTTGTAGCTCATAACCTGTAAGTGGACAAGCAGAGGATCCTAGGGAAATCTGTACCCATACAAAGTGCATGTTTCTTTAGGCCACACTAGATAAATTTTTCCACCCCTCTTGCCAGGTTATCAAAGTATTATTGAGAAGAAATATAGATGTGAAGCACCAAGTGCAGCTCCAGAATGGGGACACAGAAGTTGTTTTGGGAGGGTAATTTTTCAGAGGGAGTCGTTTGGGGAATTCTGGCAATACATGTTTACCTGAAAGGCACTATTTCTTTTGCAGAGCTGACTTCTGAAAGTGCTAAAAGCAGTTCTGGAAACCAGACTCAGACAGGGAGTGATATCAGCTATTCTAGTGAGTGTTCCTACTTAATTGTCTGGCTTTTGAGTTTTTGGTTGATCAGTTTTGTTTTTGATGAGTGATTGGAGTAGAAGATAAATGAAACTGGCAGTTTTATTTCTAGCCTTAGTAGACTTAGGCCCTGTCACAATCCAAGTTTAAATGGTGGTTATAAAATTCCTCTCAAAGAGAAACAGAGCTCAATAAATTGACACTGCTCTCACTGTAGAGCAGCACAATTATTCCCAAGGACTGATTCAAAGTAGTAAATTTGAAAAAAAAAAAACCAACCAAAAAAAGTGTCATTCCCTGTTAGAGAAGACACAAGGGAACATACAAAAAAGTTGCTCATATACATGTTGTACATATTATATGAATGTATTGTTGTGAATGTGTGATATGAATATATTATTCATATTGCCATGGGAGAGAAGGTCTAGGAGGCAGTCTTCTGCAGACTCTTTAAGCACTTGATATTTGTGTGACGCATGCTACTTAATCTTTCATTTTAATGTTATGCATCTCTGGGGCAAGAGTGTTGCTGCAGCTTTGCTATTTCCTACCCAGAGTACTGACTAAGCAAAATATGTTTGATGTTCTCCCACTGTAAACTGTCTCCCTCTAGTTCCATAGATGCACAGACACATCTATATGAATATTAACATTGATTGCATGAAGAGCCATTGAATGCAGCCTCCCCCTGAGACAGGGCTTAGGCCAGCAGGTGGGAGAGTGCCTGCTGAATTTGAATGTGGCCCGTTGCTGCCAGAGAAATGATAAAAATGAAGCTCGGCTTATGTATTTCCCAGGGAAAGCTTCTCTTCATTACATAATTCTTTCCTTTTTTTTTGCTTCTTGGCTGGGAAACACCTGTCAGGAAATGGCAGATGGTGGGAAATAATATAAGGAAAGAAATGTCCTCATTTTAAAAGGAGATCTTGCATTTTCTATCCCTGGTTGTAAGTGCTGTGGAGAATGTTACTGAATTACGTAATTCCTTAGTGTCTTTTTGAGTGCACAATGTTAAAAGCAAAATAGTCACTTCATTTGCTGAATTTCAGACAGGGTTGGGTTTTTTGTTTTGTTTTATTTTCCCCCAGATTAGAGGAAAAAATAAATTGCATGTTTAACAAAATTATTTCTAGAGCACAATTTTCTCACAGAAACTTTGGAGGCCATCAACACTGGGTTTGAATGATGAGTGTTTTCATCAAAATTATGGCAGGTCCAGTGGAGCAGGTGCTGAAACCTTGCTCTTTTACTGAAAAATGAGTGAAACCAGTTCCACAGGGCAGCATGAGTGTTAGGGAAGGAGTAAGAGTGGGAAAAGGAAGAAGCTAATTCTTCCCTTCACAAAGCATCCAATCCTGAGGCTCAGTGGTTGCAGGAAGAATAACAGAAGCAGTAGGTTACTCTCTCCAGAGAAATGGGTAATGCTTGGTGAAGGGAAGCTGGAGGTGCCTGTCACCTTAGTGTGTGCAAGTACCTGCACACAGAGGCAATGTAAGTCAAGAGGCAGCAGCCAAAATTATGTTCTCCCTCTTTTGCAGATGTTATCTTGCCAATTGTCATCACCCTGATAGTCATTACCCTCTCTGTCTTCTCACTGGTGGCTTTGTACAAAATGTGCCAGAAGAAAACTCCAGGTATTCGGTTTGCTTTCTCTGCAGGGCGGTGAGGGGGGAAATCAACGTGCTTTTTATTAATAAGAGATCTCTTTTGGATTATCTTAACCAGCACTGTTGTGGTAGTCTGATGGGAAAGCTTTTTGTATGTTGTGTTTTGTCTAAAGTGGGAAACTAACACTTCATTTTCAAAATCAGTAGGAAGACCAGTGTGAGCAAAATTATTTTTGGAGAATATATAATGCTGTAAAGCTTTTTGTTCATACTTTTGGAGTGACAAAGAGCTAACAAACACCTGTGCTAACACAATCAGTTGGATAGAAATAGATAATGAAAGCTAAATTCAAAGATATTCTGCAAAATCACTTTATTTTATCTTTCTTCTAGGTACAGGCAAAGAATATCAGTGTTTTCTTTTGGAATATACCTGATACATACGTACACACACACACACATCCACATGATGCATGAGTAAAATTTTCCAGTTACAGTATAATGTGCATGGAGCAAAATCCTGGAGCAAACAGTATTTTCAGAAATAGTCATTTTGGTAGAGCAACTAAAGTCAGTATCTGTTTCTCTGCTGTCCATTAAATGCTTAAGATAATGGATTATAGTTCCATCAAAGTCCATTTGCCAAATGTTTCAGGGTTGCCCAAGTAGGCCACAGGTAAGTGTAAATTTCCATTAAGTGAAAACCCAGATCTGACTGTGGATTTTCTGTCCCTGTGAGCTGGCATGTGTTAGGAGACTTGTGCAGAAGTGTGAAATCACCAGGCCTTGGAAATACAAAATCACAACAGGGTGTTGAAGCTGTAAACCAAGACAAACAGTGTGTCACAACCAATTTAGCCAATGACATGGAAAAACAAACCCAGATTAACAGAGGAAGGTGTGATCCTTACTTAGGAAGTTAGCGAATATTCAGAGTCAAGAAATAAAGACAAGAGATGAAGAACATTTCCTTACCAGCCTCCCTATGCACAAATGTCACCAGGCACTGTATTAGGAAATTCATTTGGAAGATAGATTAGATATCTGTAGTGCTTCCTGTAGGATTTGCCTAGACCTATGATGTCGTGCCAGGAACACCCTTGTTCCCTCAGTCCCCTTTTGTTCCCTCAGTCCCCTTACCCTGTATCTTTTAGCTCAATTGTTGTGTTCTCAAGAACCATCACATGCTCACATCTTCTGTGCCAGCTACCCAGGGATTTGGGAGCTGCAGGAAAAAATGTGCTTCTGTTGCACTCTTGGGCAAGTCAGATGTCATTCTCCCTGGTTTCCAGAAGTGTCGGTACAAGCAACATCAGTTCACTTCCATAGATGACCAGTAAATTAACAATTACTATTCAAGCTGGTTGGTTGTGTTTATGAACTTAATGCAACACTGCAAAATTGCAACTGAGCCTTCTGTCAGCAACTGCAATAGCCATGTCTAAATGTTTGGGGTTTGAATTCCAGCTATCAAAATGACATTAACTTTTTTTCTTCTTCCAGAGAGACAAGAGAATGGTGCTGAACAGTAGGTTGAATCCTTTTTATTGCTTTGAGATGTATCACAGGACGCTTGTAAATGTAGCAGATTTTGCATAGGATTTTCTTGGATCTTTCTCTGTTTAAGCATAGTAATCAATTGCCACCCCAAAGAGAAATAACCTGTTGAAAGTGCTGCACTTGCAGTTATTGTAGACCTGTATGCATGATAAGCAGTTGTTTCAGCATGGTTAGAAATGTGGTGACTCTTGACTGTTTTGCAATTGATCCTTTTGAAATGGATAAACAGCCTATGCTGTGCCACAGGACTCATTGGCCCAGTCTTTTTTTCCCTTTTTTTTTTTTTCACTTTTTGTCCCACTGATCCCTCTCCTCTACTCCCGCATCTTTTCCTACCCTCCTTCTTTTGTTCATGGTTTCTCCCCTTTTAATGTGCTTTCTTTTTACTCTGGATTATTTATATATATATATTTCTCTTGTTCCTCATTATATTATATTTCTTTTGTTCCTCATTATATTATGTTCCTCTGTCCCATCTTGTTTCCACTACACCATTTGCATAGCCTCAGTTGAAATAGTAGTGGCATAAGGAGTGTGAGGAGAGGGAAACTGAGAAAGATCCATTGGAAGATACAAACTAAAGACCACTGAGCCTGGAAGTGGCCACTTGTATGACTGTTGTGGTTTGAAAGAAAACGAAGTGAGAGGCTCTAGACTAGAAAGACTATTTAATGAAAAGAAAAAGGAAAATAA
>VZUI01090685.1:0-13049 GCA_013401135.1 Cettia cetti
TCTTCTTTTTTTTTTTTTTTTTTTTTGGTGCTTGGTAAGAGAAATGTGTCATTATTATGCTTTGAATTTCTACAGAAATTAGATGAGCTGCTGTGAGTTTCACATCTTCCCTGACATCCTACAACCACAGGATTTAGTCTGCTTATCAAATTGCTGTAAACACTCCTACATGGTAGTAGCACCCATGCAAAGACTGTGGAAAGCCAGAGGAAAAAAGAGAAGGAAAAAAAGGAAGGCAAACAGATGGCATTCTGACAAGGCACAAATAATATTGAGTACACTGTGTAAGACATTGTAAGATTTAAAAAAATTGTTCCAGGACCTTGGCCTAGAATTTCCCCTACTCCAAGGTGAAATGAAATACAGGTTAGGTCTTACAGTTATGACAACCAGCTCTTATGAATGTCACTATTGGACACACATCAGATTTACAGTAGTCATCACAGTACCGTAATTGACAGTGCAAGAGCAAATGGAGAGATGTGTAATTTACAGTTTATGAATTTGTGAAAGAATCTGCTTCAGTGTGTTGGCATGAATATATATTTCTCTGTACTTTTTTGGTAGGAGGAATGTTTTAAAAAATTTTCTTTGAATGATCACTACTTATTTTCAGACACTTTTATGAAAAATTTCCAGGTTAATTTACAGATGGTTTTACAAGAAATGATATCCAAGTGATTGAGGTCCTGAGGATCTGGCAAAATAAAAACTCCCATATGATGAAGTTCATGTTCCCACTCCAGCCAACACTGTGCTAAAAGACACTTCAGGCAGTTCAGGTTACTACTTTTTATAAGCTTTTCAGCACATGGAAATTCGAACACTAAGATTGCAACTTCAGCAAGTATTATGTAGGGTTTTAACAGCTTGTTGGTGCTGCTTCTCTTTCTCTCATTTTCAGACACTGCAACCACATAGTACACTTTTTGTTAGCTTATTTAATTCATTAACAAAGTAGGAATCTAATCCAGAAAAAGAAAAATGGTTTCCTGCATGACTAGCAAGATGGAAAGATACATGATCCAAGGAATGCAGAGGATACGCAAAAAATGGGAACAGGAGAGACAAAAAAAGAGCAGGAAAGGTAACATTTCTTATTTCTTGACAAGTGAATGAATTACTGCAGTGATAGAGGTAAGACTATTCATGTCCTATCAACAAATTACAGTTAAATTCAAAAAAATTATAATGGTAAATAATGTATCAATTCAATATTATCATACAGTGGGACACCATAAAAAAAAAACAAACTAGTTTTCCAGAACACTAGAGTATCCATGAAATCTATTAGTACAAACAGAGAAGAGGAAAATAACTACTTTTATTAGGTATTGCTTATTATGAGGGACATTTTTTTAAAGCAAATATTATAGTTATTTCTGCAGAGACCCATGTGCATTAAAATTCATTCCTGTAATTTTGAAGAAAAGAAGATGAAATGTAAATTAAGAGTGCATGCTTGTGCTTAGTGAGGTCTCAGACTGGTGTTTATACCTTTGAGAGGGAAGGAAATAATAATATTTATTAAGCATAGGAAATAACAGAGCAAGGGGAAGGTTGTTTGTCCTGATTCCAGCCGGGGGGGGGGCTAGTTTCTACAGCAGCCAGGATATGGCATGGCCAGGACCAGGTGCTTATTCTGTACCACCTCACACCATTGCTGAGGAGAAGGAGCTCCTTCTGGGTCATGTAAGTGTGGCAGAGCTGTTTCTGTTGTGAATTGTCACCTCTTTTCTTGTACCCTCTGTCACTGGTACTGCTGCTGTTAGTGTTCCTTTTCTTATCTCATTGCTGCTTTGTGCTTCCATAACTGTTCTTATCTCAGCCTTTTGTACCTCCAGTTCTTCTCTCCAACACACCACAAGGAAGGGGAAAGGGAAAGCAGCAGAGTGAATGAGTGAGTGAGTGAGTGAGTGAGTGAGTGAGTGAGTGAGTGAGTGAGTGAGTGAGTGAGTGAGTGAGTGAGTGAGTGGCACAGGGTTTCAGTAGTAGTACTAAATGGGAGAATATTAAATTGGAGACACTATTCTGAAAAAAAGACATTGAAGGAAACAAAAAACAAATAGGAATAGCAGAGTAGAACCAAAAATAAACTTAAAAAAAATTTAAAAAGCAGGAAAAGAATAGGTGTATAAGGACAAAAAATGACATAACTAAGATAAGGATAATTATAATCGGTCAAAGTGAGACTCCCTGAAATTCACTGATATATTAATTTTCCCAGATTAAGTATGGAAGGCAAGTTTTTGGAAGAATTGGATTTCTAGGGTCCTGCCTTCTAACACACAGTCTAGCTGCTGATTGCAAGCCTGAGTTGAGTTTGGAAGATGGAACACCAATCTGCTATTCCTTCACAAAAACACTAATTGTAGGAAGAATTTGCCATTGCAGCAAGTAGCTTTATTCCCTTTTGGGCAGAGTAGATGCCAAAAGGAAAAAGCATTCAAGTTTTTTTGCTGTATCCTTCCTGTTGTCCTGAGTAGAAATGTACAGAAAAATTCCAATCTTGCCAGTTTTAATTTTTTAGCTCTTCCATTTGTAACTCATAATTTTAAAAAAAATTTTGTCTGGTCCTTTTTTTTTTTTTTTTTTTTTTTTTTGTCTGAAACTTGACAAAGTATAGTCAAAGTCATTTTCATCTGATACATATTTTAACAAAAAGTATGATCACTGATAGACAAAAAAAATCCACACTTAAGAAAAAATTATAAAGGTTTGACCTTGCATAGGTACACAACTGTATAGCCTCTTAGCAACCTCTCCTGAGCTGAGAGAAGCTGGAATCAATTTTTTTTTTATTGGGTTCTAGCACCAACCCTTGGACTGCTTAACTGATTTTTCAAGCTGAAGAGATGTGGGACAATATAACCATGACCATCACAGAAGAATATAAAGGTAGAAAAACATCAGAAACAAGATGCACTTGG
The DNA here is from genome assembly GCA_013401135.1 of Cettia cetti. Lineage (NCBI taxonomy): Eukaryota > Metazoa > Chordata > Aves > Passeriformes > Sylviidae > Cettia > Cettia cetti. Next base: position 2,931 of record VZUI01090685.1, read on the forward strand.
CACAGTAGACCATCATGGGAAGGGAGAGATTCAATTTCTTATTTTTTATCTATGGAAAAAATGGTGGTAGCTATCTACAAAGAGAAAAATATTATATCCCATATAAAATAAAAAGCAACTGTAGTGCAAACTCTAGTTAATATGAGAGTGAAATTATATTAGAATATGAATTACTGGAAAAGCATCTGAGCTATGGAAGAAAGGATGGTAATGATTTCAGTTTCAGAAATTTTTGTGAAGTAGAGAGATAAAGGCATTTTTCTAATAAATAGAAATATTTGTTCTCTCTACCAAATACCTATTCTGTATTTATTTAACTAGAAATATGAGTCATTTGATGTCCTTGGTTATCCAAAAGCATAAAATATTGGCCACATTTCAGAACAGAATTAGCCCCGTTTGGAAGATGGTCGGCATTAGAATAGTGCTTTTCGTTGTTGTCATTTCTAAGAACAACTATGAAACAGTTGTTTGTTGCATTATTCATTGGTATTTTTAAAACTGACATGTTATCCATTATCTTTATGGATTATTTGTATATTTCTCTGAGTCAATGCAAAGTGACACATTTAACATTTTGTACTTTCACAAGCCCAAGCACACACTGATAATATTTACTTAGGAGGAAAGCTGGCAGATCCCCTCTCACCTAAAGCCTCCCTTGCTCTATCCAAATGTCTTTTCCATGGTCCTTTATCTCTCCAAGCTCTCTGAAACTGGCAAAGGGGAACATTGTGATTTATTGGAAGGCAAGGATTTTGAAGAGGGTGAGGATTTACTCAACACATAGCAAGTATACAGGACCTAGCTCACAATCCACCACATCCTGCTTCTAAATCCTCTGTCAGAACAATTTCACTGGGTTGTGCAGGGCAGAGAAGCATGTAGTGAAATATGACTAGGTGGGACTAGAAACAGACAGACACTGGGGGACAGGGATGGGGGAACACAAAGGAGACTAGATTTTACATTAACTTGCTAAGAGTTTGTGATAAATTCCCTGTTAAGTACAATCGCATGACTGACAGTGTGTTGGCCTCTATAGGATCTTCCTTAAGAAAAGGATTATGAAGAATCTTATTCATGAGAACAGAAAAAAAAAAAATACCCTTTTTATATTACTTGATACCAATTTAGTTCATATTTTATTGGGCAGCCAACAAAAATCATTTGGCAAATGGCTCAAGGTACCCAGAGGGAAAGTTGTGAATCTTTTTTATCTGCATGGTCTTCTGAACAAGACTAAAACTTCAGATGAGTAAAATTATTTTACCAGGAAATAGAACCCTTAAAGCTGTGATTCTTAGATTGTTTTAGTTAAACAAGCTCTTGGAAATTCTCTTTTCTACAGACTATTTCACTGGCCATTTAATTGTTTCGTTCACACAAAATACTATTCATATACATTTTCATATACATTAAAATTGCAGAGCCTTATACTTTGCATTCTCTTACGACCATGCAGTTATTTTGTGTCTCTTTGTCCCATTGTCCATTTCTTCTGTTATTTCCTGCTAAGTAATTGCTGGAATTTTCAGGCCAATTTATAAACAAATGTTCTTAGAGAAACATGACATGTACTCCTTGGTATGACTCACTAGTCATAAATTTAAAATGTAAGGTAATAAATTTCCAGGTTTTACAATCTACTTCTGACTAATAGGTGACCTGAGTTTAATTATTTGTTAATTTCATATATGACTGAATGGGTTAATGAGATATGACCAGGAGAGCAAAATTATTCTATTATTTTGATTTCAATGCCACTACTGCTTTTTATTACTTTAGATGTTTCTGAGTACTAAGTCCCATTTAAGAGTGCATATTGCTTACCTTGATTAAGAATTGCTTAGAGAAGGAGGTACAGACTATATTAGTTAGTACTCCTCACCCACTGTTTTCCCTACCAATGAGTCTAGACTGTTACTTTGGAAAGACATGTTTCTGTCTTTCAGTTTTGTTCTAGAGTTGATGTTGATCAACAGAATACAAAACTTAAGGAGAGTTATGTAGGTTTGTTTCTGGAAGCTCATTATAATTATGTAGCAGAGGTTATGTTTTAAACAGCAGCTGTCATTTAGACAAGAAAGTGTGATTGTGCTCTTACCTTCTGCAAAACTTTCAAAGGCTGTATTTCTAGTTCATGGAAACCTTAATCATGCAAAAAACAAATGTGATTTGATCCTATTATTTATTTCAACTTTTTTAAAAGATTACCAAAGACACAGTTGCATAATGCCATTTTGCAACTGGTAAACGTAAGCACAGAGAAGAAACCTTTTAAATATTTGCACTTAGGCAGGCTAGTATATTAGCACTGTTAGAAGACAGTGATCTCTAATGTTCACATACAATAGTAGCAAATTAACAGGCTATCCTTAATTATTTTGGTATACATAGGAAAATGAAGATAGAGAGATGAATCCATGAGTAACAGGTACAGAATGCTATAAAAGCAGATGTAATATGAAACTATATAATTTTCAGAAACTAGTGCTATGGAAATCCCAACTTCCTCTTACTTTTGTTCACCTATTACTTAACATTTTGTCATGTCATGCTTTGGGACAGTGGCTGTAAAGAGAAAATTATATGAGACAGTGTGTTCTTTATCATAATTATGTTGAAAAACAGCAAACAAATTGTTAGCAGCATCTGAGATTTCTCAGCTTCCCTCATCATCGTATATGGCCATGCTAATTACAGAGAATGTCAGCTATCTTTACATCCAAATCAACTGAAACACTGAAAATAATGAAATTAAGATCTGGGATTTTCTCTGCAGGTTTTATTCAGTCTCTAGACATATGCATATATTTTTAGAATATTTAAGATTGCTGTTTTCTCCCTAGGACACATACCTTATTTAGTAAATAGGTAGATATTTGACTATTTATTCAGTGTTACACTTCCTGAAATGCTGGACTATTACACTAAGGCTGTTCACTACACTGTTACTCCTAACTCACTCTCAGTTTTTTTCTCTTATTCTTTGCCACTGGTCAGTCTTGTTGCCGTTTGTATTGACCAACTGGTTATTCCATCACCCTTCTTCCACATAAACTATATTGACAATGACCAGCATTTCCTATCAATCTGTCAAGTAGATATCCCAAGTTTGCATTTTTCATTTTCTTGTTGCAGTCTGCCTTCCCAATTGTTCCCCAAAGTCTCAATATTTTTCCTTTCCTCTACCTGAGTCAGGATATTGCCACACAATGCTGTGCTAAAATGCAAAATTCTGGATTAGTTGAAGCTCATTGTCATGTTTAAATCCTGTAGAGAGCCAAAGTATGCTAATGCAGCATTGCACTGAACCAACATTAATGCCTGCTCTGTAATCAGATCTGCAGAATCATGGCTGTACAAATCATCTGCAATCCCTGGGGGACCATTAAATGAATGGCAAGTCATGGTCAGGTAAAGCATGCTTACTGTACTTGGGATGTTTACGGGAAGTATGAATGCATCCTAAAAAGTCCTTAGTAAGTGTGTGTGAGCCAGTCCTTTTTAAAGAGCTTATATTGTACCCATGTTTGATAGTTATTTTCTTTTACTTTTACTTTTTTTTTTTTTTTTTTTAAACAGGAACAGCTAAAAGATATCTAATACCACAACCAGGACATTGCAACATCTTACTCTTTTTCTAAGTTATATGTTAACTAAGATGTTATGTAACATTAAAGTATTTATTCAGTTTTGATTTCAGAGTCTTCAGTGCTGGTTCAGTCTTGGTCTATATATAAGAGTTCACATAGATATGTTCGTTAGTAGTTTGAAAAATATCTGATACTCTGTCCAACATCAGTGGTCAAGAAGATAGCTGAACCAATCTTTGCAGCTTTTAGTTTGTTATCAGAAGAACCAGTCCCATTTCTTTCACTTCCCTATCCCCACCATGCAGTGCCACTTCCTACCTTGTACTGTCTGTGATATTCATCTCCTGTGATCCTTTGGTAGCAAAACTTATTCACACAAGAAAATTACACCACTTTTTAGGGTGGACACAATACAATGAAATCTTATGTAGACTCATTCAGAAACTTCATGTGCATTTATATGGACAGATCTATGTATATGTAGGCACAGACAGACTATGACAAAACATAGGGGCAGGCCCCGTAGAGCCTGACAGAAAGTATGTTTTGATGGAATCACTTGCTGCATTTGCAGAACTGGTTTAAATAATCCCTTAAAATGATAAATCATTACAGTTCTGAAAACAACAGCTTTCTTTTAGCATATGAGGACTCAGAAACTCCCCAAAAAGGGAAGTTCCCCTCAGGAATTGCAGGATTTTTTCTTGAATCTTTTGCTTTGAGATACAAAGATGAAAGAGATTTGCCCTGTTGGAGCTTCTGTGATTTATAGAGCAGAATTCATAAACTTATACATCAAACAGAGACTAGGAAATTGACTTTGTAATGGATTTCTTATTACTAAGGGATCTTGTTCAAACCCTCAAAGATGAGCAGCTGTGATCCAGTCTTGCAACAGGAGAAGGATTTATAATCAGTGTTTTTCAAGATGAGTGATGGGTTCACTAATATCTGCTGGACTGATAATCTAGATAGACATCTAGGATTTCAGATTTTTTTTGAAAGAAAAGTTTTTGTTGAAGCTGTCATCTCAGCAGTTTGTATAGTTGTGCCAGCTGAAGAAAAAATAAAGGTAATAATAATTCCACTTTTACTCCAAAAATTAGAAAATTAAACTCTATGTATACACAAAATCTAGTCTTCTGAAAAAACAAGTCTCAACTTTTATTCTTCCTGAATTTGCAAAATCTGCGTATTTTGTTGCATAATACCTTTAACTCCTAGATAAGAATAAGAGAGGTCAGATGTTTATTTCCCAAAGAATATCTCAGTACCTTGTCATCGTGATTCACCTATTAGGGTCAGCAGTATACAGGTCTCTCTGTGCCAGGGAGAACTGTTTTATTGCCTAATAAAACTAGATTAGGCAAGAGAAATTCTTGTAATGCAATTTCTATTACACAGGTATTCATAATAGATAACACCTCCTGATATATTTACATAGGCATTGCTTTTATCATATAGCCATATTCAGTATTTAAAAGCCAATGGACACAAATAACATGATAAAAGGATTAACCTGCCCAGTATGAAATAACTGAATTTGCATTCAAGGTTTATCAAGCTTACCTTTGAACCAACTTTAAAAAGAATAAATGACAAAAACGAAGACTAGAAAATTAACTACACAGCAGCAAATAGTTCTGCCTTTGTAAGAATTCCAGTGCAGGTCCTCCTGAGCTTCTTTGGAAGGTTTACAGAGGACCTTAGTGGGCATTTGTAAGGATTGACAGTGATAACAAGGAAAGAAATCCACATATTTGATTGTAATCTGAGTTTTTAGGCAGGAGAGGTGTTTGCCGTAGACTGAACGCAGCTGTCTTGCTTGGCTATGTGTCATGGAGATGTCTGGCATTTCAGTTAGTCACAGCATGAGAGAGCAAGGTGGCAGATGGAGATCAAAAGACTGATGGTTGGAGTTAATGATCTTTATCTCCTCTGTGGATATCCCCAACTCCAAATATAAAAGAAGGTGAAGTACGAAAAAGGTTTAAAGGAGGTTTAAAAGTTTGAAGGATTAATAGGTTTTTTTTGCCAGAGGACTGGATCATTAAGGAACATTTAAAATAATTTTAAAATCTGTGGGCAAAGCCAGCCTACAGAGAGTTGCTACCTAACCATATGATTGTTACAGGAGAAAGTCCAGGCACTGAGTGCACCTCTAGAATCTACTGGCCCTGACCAGGCTCACCCAGGGCATGCACACACTGCCTGTGAGCCCAAGGTCTCCATTTCACCACAGCCCTAGACCCTCAGCTATCTTGCCATATACTGGTCTCTAGCCTAGTCTGGCCTTGCTATCTGGGCAGACCCCAAACAATATGGTAGCTAGTTTTCCTCCAGAATGTAGCCCCTGATGTCCATTGCCCACTGTCTTTAGTCCTCTCTGCTGCACGGATTTCATATTGAAGATGAACCTTGGTCTATGGTCCTACTTGCAGTCTCATCTCCTTTTGCTCTTGCCTGGACCTGGTTAATCTCTTGCCTGGGACTATCAATGCATCCTACTACCAACACCTGGCTCACCCTGCTATGACTATACCTGTGGCACCATGCCATGGAGTTGTTCTTTACTCCTGGAAAAACTTTCCTCCTAGTTGGAGGGAAAAGCAGGACTGTGGTACTCTCTGACAGAGGAAATGCAGAAAACAAATTAATACCCAGTACCTTAAAAACCTTCTGACATTTGATTTAACATTTGTCCACACATTAAATGGAGTTGGAAGGGCTTTACTCCAAGTTTAATATTCATGGCTATGAATATACTTGCATGTATATTCAGTGAATATCCCCAGTCTGGTGGAGTCCCTGCTGACTAGAAAAGAGGAAGGATAACCATTTTGGAAAAAATGAAAATAAGGCATGTCCAGGGAGCTACAGGCCAGTCAGTGTCACCTCAGTGCCCAGCAAGATCATGGAGCAGATCCTCATGGAAACCATGCTAGGGCATGTGGAGGACTGGGAGGTGATTGGTGACAGACATCATGGCTTCACTAAGGGCAGATTGTGCCTCACAAATTTGGAGGCCTTCTATGACAAGATTATAGCATAGGTGGATGACAGAGGATCAACTAACGTCATTTACCTGGACTTGTGCAAAGCATTTGACACTCTCCAACACGACATCCTTGTCTCTAAACTGGATAGACATGGATTTGAGGGATGAATCACTCAGTGGGTAAGGAATTGGATGGATGGTTGCACTCAAAGAGTTGTGGTCAATTGCTCAGTGTCCAAGTAGAGTACCAGTGATGACGACACCAATCTGTGTGGTTCAGTCAACATGCTGGAGGGCAGGGATGCCACCCACAGCAGCCTGGACAGGCTTGAGAGGTGTGCCTGTGTAAACCTCTGGAAGTTCAACAAGGCCAAGTGCAAGGTACTTCACCCCGATCAGGAAAATCTCAAGCACAAATACTGTCTGGGCAGAGATAGATTGAGAGCAGCCCTAAAGAGAATTGATTTGAGGATGTTGGTGGACAAGAAGCTGCATTGTTCTTAATGTAATGACAGCCGTAGTACTTTTCAAATCTTATTTTTAACAAAGAATCATGTTACAGATTATATATTTCCAGAAGAGAAAAAAAAAAAAAAATCTGTGTTAAAGATGTCTCAGATTAAAAGGCAGCAATACAGTACAAACCCATTTACAGTTTACAGTACAAACCCATTGCAGGAAAAACCATGGAGAAGGTAATTTAAACTGCTAAAAACTTCTTTCTGCTGAAGAATTTCTACAGAACAAATCTTGCATCGGGACAGAAGTCAGCATATGTTGAACTAAGTCTGTACTGATAGTAACTTTTTTTTTTGCTTTTGCTTTATTTGTTGAAATGTCTTTAACATTATGAGTGCTTTTCACTACTTTAAGGAACTGTAGATAAAGGAAGAAAGGATTATAATATGACTGCTTTGGAAGAGTAAGCTGTTTTATTTATTGCATTAAGAGTTTGCATGGATTCAGTGATCAGCTGAACAAATTTGGGAAAAAAGTACATTAAGGACTACTAAATGCAGAAACCCCAGGATGGTAACCAAAATACTGCAGATTGGTATCAGTACATTTTTTTGCCTAGTCTTGTGTTTCTCCTTAGGTAGCTGTCACTGGCCAGTATCAGAAATTGGTTATTATTACAGATAATACTGTAATCTGACCCAATCTCTGTATTCTGTGGTACAGTGGTGCAGAGGCACATCAGCTGGCATAGATTTTCCTTTGTGGGTTATAGGAGGGAAATGGAGTGAATCTCAAAAGAATACAACACATTTTTTTTATTTTGACAATTCATTGTTTTAAAAGAGCACTGAAGAATAGTTCCACCATCTTCCCATGAACCTTGGAGTATTAGAACCGCCATAGATATTTTGGCTAAATCACAACTGGAGTCAAGACATTCACAGAAAGCTTAAAAATATCAGTGTTAAAAAGTGTACACATAACATGTCACTTTAATTAATATGGTATAGGGCATTCCATTTAAAGTCTTGTGGTTTATCTAGCAAAACTGATGTCCCAAAAAGCTACATAGCGACTCGCATGGTCAGCTCAGCAGGTAAAGACATATGTATCTCTTAGCGTGCAAATAGCTGTAATAATAGCAAGACATGGTTTCCCAAACCTTTCCTTTCTTCCAAGAAACCTCCTTCCTTCTGCTGATATACATGAAGAAAACAGCTGTTCTTGTTGACTATGTGTTTTGAAGTGATACATTCATTCAAAGCTACAAGACTAGCTAGCTTTTCTTGAAAGCACTAGTCACCTTTGATATCCAAGCCTCACTTTCTGTTGCATCTCTTGTTCAAGATTCCTATTTTGCTATTTAAGGCAATAAATAATAGTTTTCAAGAGGCTGCTAAAGAATTGTGTAGTTGATCAAGCACATAAACCAGGCTTGTATCTCTACCACAGTGATTACATATAGCCCATGCTAAGCCTAAGTCTGTACTGAGGTTCTGAATAAAAAAAGCATTATCCATAGAGTGGCTTAACAAACCACTTCAGAGGTGGTGCTTTCCAAGGTGAAGTGGGCATGCCTTGACATTACTGTGTGGTTCACTGGCACATCTCTCCAGTCTTCCTGCTCCAATGCATGGTTTTCAAGTTGAACTAAAACTAGGGCTAGTTGTGGAAAATGAAGAAATATGGATAGAAAATATATTGTTTGTGATGCTTCTCTATTTCCTCAGACTTCACTTTCTAAAGTACTACAGACAGCTATAAAACTCTGACATCACACTGAAGAAACAATTGTCAAAGTTATCATTTTGAGTGAGCTGATTGTAACATCATAGTTTGTGTGAAATATCATCCTGATGCTACTTGCCAGAGAAAAGAGATAAATTTTTAAGAGTACTTATCACTTGAACAAAATCTGAAAGAATGTTTGAACACAATCTGCCTTTTTTTTTTCCCAAAATGCTTTAGAATTGCTTTAAAAAGGAATTCTATAGGTACAAATTCATAACAGGAATTAATTTGTTACTATCATGGTTTTAATGTATTTTTCTAATATTTCTATTTCACTCATGATCTCAAGATAAAACCCATAGCAAAGTTTTAACTTCCTTCATGCTACTATCATATTTGTAAAGAAGCAATATACATCTAGAGGAAAAAAGCAACACGTATTTCTATTTTAATAGTAATCAGTTAAAAGTCAGTATTGTATTTATATTACAAACCCTTTCAGCAAACAGCTTTGCTGTTTGAAGCAAGCTTCATCTCACTTAATTTGGGAATCTCTGATTCTGAAACCAGGGACTCAAATAATGAGTCCAAGTACATGCTGGCCTAAATTTCTGAGGGCTTTTTCCTTTAAAACAGATTATTTATGATAAGTCAGATCATATCAGAGAAGTAATTTCATGTAATTTCAAGGAGACCTTGCATCAATCAGTGATCTCTGGTGCAAAGTAAATTTACTTGTAGGTTTTGAAGCAGTGGTCAGTTATCTTACTAAATTCAGAAGGCAGTAGATCTGTGATACAATTAAGATGAAATTAATGAACATCTTGAAAATATTTTTTTCTTTCATTGTTATTTTGTTTAAATGTTGATTCAAGTGCTTATCCTCGATGTGGCAACTCTGGGGTTAATTCTGGAAGAAGAAAGGTGGGCATCTCTTTATAAATAAAGAACACACGTTTGTAACTATGCTAGTATCATCTTCAGAGAGACACAGGACTGAAAGGTGGGAAAAAGTAGGTTCCTCTCCGCTCCCCAAGACTAACATCACCAAAAGTTAAAGCAGTAATAAAGTTCACACACACACAGACACATACACGCCCCTGTATACAACTGAGTTGCTCATCCTAAAGCTCGACACTCGAAAGCAAGCGCGAAAGCAAGTCCACGCTCTGCTAAAGAAACACAGAAACCTTTTTGTCCTGTCCGAGCGAGGCTTCTTGTGAACGAAAACCCTCTCTCCTGGGAAAATGTCCTCCGGGGTGTGCCTCCGGGGGCAGAGCCGGGTCAGCCCGGCGGGGGATGCTCGGCGCGGCCGGGCGGGGGTCGGGGCCG
>VZUI01090696.1:0-22448 GCA_013401135.1 Cettia cetti
TTTCTCTTTCTCTTTCTCTTTCTCTTTCTCTTTCTCTTTCTCTTTCTCTTTCTCTTTCTCTTTCTCTCTTTCCCTTTTTTTGGCTTTTGCTTTTCCTTATTTTATGCTTTTTCTTTTGCTTTTCCTTTCTCTATGCTTTTCCCTATTTCAGGTACAGGATTATATGATAGAACTCTAAAGGAGCAAGACTGGGCTGTTGTCAGAGTATCATTTGCAATTCCTTTACTTCTACATGAAAAATAAACTTCTCTTATTTTTAAGTCATCAGTTCATATCAACTCTGCTACACATAAGGAGATAATTGAAGTAATTTTCTTCCATCTACACCTCTTTTTAAATGTATAAAGATCTAGGATAACAGTAATCTGGGAAAGTTTATTGAAGTTAATATAATTGGTAGGAGCTGAGTGGAGGCATATGCCCTTTAGAAAGGTTCTTTGATGTTTATATTGCCGCCTTTTAAAAGAAATTTAGAAGAGAGGAAGAATGGGAGGAGCTCCAAGACGAGAAGCTCTCACCACCAAGTCCAAATATCCTGCCATGGACAACAATATCTTTCACCAGAATGGACTGCTCAAAGCCCCTGACCTCAAAATAGTTTTAGGGGGACATTCACAACTTGGGGCAACCTGTACAATGTCTCACCAACTTCATAATAAAAAAATTCTTGCTGAGGTCCAGTTTCATTCATTATTTAAGCTTCTAAATTCTTTAGAAAAAAAAAAATAATAGACTAATCTTCCTGATTTCTACGAGCTTTCCTTTTTGTCATTCCCAGAAACTACATTTCTGCAGAGTTTTCCATAGGTGCCAATCTTGACTTTTTATTCTCCTTCCCCCTACATCTGAAAAGATGCCTAGTTTCTGGAGAAAAGCTAACTGAAAAATACTAAAAACTTTGTTTTTATTTTTAAATCCCTTCTGTTTTGGCAGCCACTCTGAATCCTTTACACTTACCCATTTCTAGACATTTTAAACATGGAATCTACCTTAAGTATCTTAAAGAGCTATGACTACCATTACTGTATTTTTCATAGGGTTTTTTTCCTCCAGTTTTAGTATGGTAAAAAAATGCTGCAATTTTGGGAAATTTTCACCCTTTAGAATAAAACCAACTCCTTCTCTGGATAGTGTTGGACACAGGTTTTTATCTGCAGTTTCAAGGAACAATTATAACTATACTCATCCAGTTTAATTAAATTTTCTGTTAAATTTCAGAAACCATGGGAGGAAAGATACTGCTGTTTTAAATAAGATCTTCTTTTTTCTTCATGGTTTGATTTGCCAGTCTCAGAAGAGGACAATATTTGTTTATCAGAACTACCTTAAGGCTCTTTGTGTGGGCAGGGAAATAGTGGGGTAAGAGTGTCCAAATACAACTACATGCAGCATACATATTTAAGCAGTTCTTGATGTGCACCAAGACACTAAATTGCCTATGAAAGTATCTAAGATCTTGGCTAGCCTCAGTGGCTCATGTCATTTGGAAAGGATAAGTTGTCAGAAAAACCCCCTCCAAAAACACCCAAACCTCCCCCTCGTCACCCGCCCCTGCCAAAAAAAAAAAAAGAAACTTACAAAAAAACCCCAAAACAAACAAAAATCCAACAAACTGAAACAACAAAACGAACAAACAAAAAATCCTGAAAGAAAATTGGGACAAGGTAGTAAAACGTATCAGTTTCACTATTTTCAGCTGCCTGAATATGAGAGTTCAAAGCAAAGGAAATATATGTTGGCATGACGTATTCCCAGACAAGAAGCTATTTCTGAAAGAGTATTACAGCTTTCAGTCTGAATCTTCCCTGTCCACCTAAACCATGAATGTGATTCTGTATGATAGTGCAGAGATAACAGGCTTCTTCCTAATGAGTTTCTTCATATCCAACAGGATGTCTATCAGTCTAGGTTTGCCTCTTCATTCGTTTTGATTAGCTATAAGGCTTATTTCTTAGGTATTTTTGAACCAGTTAGAACAAAAGAAAATGGAAATAGAGATCGTGAAAAATGCAGTAAATGGTATTTCCCCTGACCAGATGTCCATCCCATCATAAGTCAGAAGACCACTCTCCTCCAGATTCTAACCTTAAGCAAATGTTTTTCCCGGTGTTATGACAATTTTTATCTTTTGCTCCTTCTTTAGGGTAGTTGAGCCAGTATTCCATTTGCAAATCTTTTAAAACAAAAGCAAAGGCAAAGAAATGCTCTGGGTAAAAAATTCTGTATGCTATGTAATGTCATCTCTATGTTCCTTTCCAACCAAAGCAATCTGCTCATTTATAAGTAAAAGAAAGAGACACTGATAATTAGTAAGTTTGAATTGCACGTAACAGGGTGAAAGACAAATAACAACCCCTTCAGCTCAGTAACAGCAGGTGCATGGCACTCTCCTTGCTACAGACCATAAGGACTGTAGCAAGATATGATGTGTGATCTATCACAGAATGTTTGTCAAATGTACATATTCCTTAGTAAAGACATACGGTCATTTTTACTACCCTTACCTTTTTGCAGTTCTTTAACCATATGCAGTAGAACTTTGGTAAATGCAGCAGCAAGTTTCTTTCATTTTCTCTTTCTTACATGCATAAAATGTGTCTAATTATTGAAAACACTGCATCATTGACATGAAAAACTAGAATGGAATACTGTTGTGTGTATTAGCTGAAGAGGAACAAGTATTTCAAGCCCTGTATATAAGTGCCCTGCTGAATCATGGTACGTATGTACTACAAACACAGAACACTTTGGATTGGCAAATACTTTAAAAACCATATAGTTCCAACCCTTCTGCCAAAGACAGACCTTCACTAGACCAGATTTGTCAAAGACCCATCCAACCCAGCCTTGAACTTTTCCAGGCATGGCATATCCACAACTTTTCTGAGCAACCTGTTAACAATATAATATTACTCTTTGTAAACCTCCATCCTCCATCTGTGAGTTTATTTCAAAGAGTCTTAAGATACTACTTTTTCCTGAGAAAGCACAAAGGAAAACTTGGCAAAAGTTCCTGGAAGATTAAAAAACAAATTACTGGCATGTTGTCTTGCCTTCCAGCCTTCAAGTTCTTGGATTCAGAAATTTCATGTAAACAAAGCAATGCTTTAGAATTTTTATCTTATTTACATTCCTTTCTGTAGAAAGGACAATTGATGGACACTTTCTAAGACCAGTGGAATTGAAGAGGTTGAACCTCAGTCTTCCAATGTGGTCTCTTTTCTAGAAATCTATATAAGCAGTAAGAAAAATTAAACTTCGTATTTTCCTGCTTTGACTTCATGGTGATCACTGCATCTCCCTCGTGACAGCACTGCATCACACTGGCAAATCTTAGAAGACCAAGAATTTGGCAGAATCTAGAATAAATATTCAATAAAAATAAAGCATTTCATAAAACATTGATTCTAACAAAAAAAGCTTTAAGTTAACCAAATTTCCGGAAAAGGAAATTAGGAGTAGAAAAGGAGAGAAAGGACAAAAGATAGAGAAGAAAGATATAGCTACTGCCTTGGATCTAGTGGCATCTCAGCTGCTGTAAATCCAAGGACAGTAGGAATGTGATCACAGTCATTGTGCAATAGTTTTTATTGCTGTGGCTGCCTGTGGCCATCCTCTCCCCTAGGTGGGGTTTCCAGTCATCTGGCCACTCTGCAGCTAAATTCGGCCTCCAGAGTGAGATGGGGTGTGTTGATTCCAGTGTTCCAGGTGTGTCAGTCACTGACAGCTCAACTAGAGCCTCCAGGCAGGTGGAGTGTGAAGCAGTGCACTATCACACTTTCCTCAGAACTTGTCCTGCTTGCTGCACACAAACTTCAGAGACAGTAGCGATTTTCACCAGTCTCCCATACCCTCACAGTAATTTATTTTTTAATATCTAATATAAATATCCCCTCTGTTTAAAACTATTTCCACTTGTCCTATCATTATCTGCACATGTGCATAGACACTCTCCCTCTCTTTTATAAGCACTCTTTAAGTGCTGAAATTAGGTACCCCCATAGCCTTTCCATCCCTAGGCTGAACACCTCTAGCTCTGTAAGCCTGTTTTCATAGGAGAGGTGTTCCAGCTCTTTGGTCCTCCAGGATCATTTTTGTGGCCCTCATCTCTCTGACAGGTCCACATCTTCCTGGTGTTGGCACCCCAGTCCTGGATCACCATCATCTCAAGAGGGCAGAGCAGCAGGAGAATCTTCCCTTGGCCTGCTGGCCATTCTTGTTTTGATGCAGCCCAGGATGCTCTCGGTTTTCTGGACTGCAAGAACACAATGCTGGCTCATGTCCAGCTTTCATGCACCAGAACTGCTCTTCATAGGGATGCTCTCAATGTGTTCTTCACCCAGGCTTACCCATGTCTGACCTGATATAAAACCTTGCCCTTGTACTTGTTAAACTTCATGAGGTTTTTGTGGCAGTACTACTCAAGCTTGTCCAGGTACTCTTGGATGGCATCCTTCATCTGTTATGCCAACAACAGCACTCATTTAGGTGTCATCTGCAAACTTGCTGAAGGTGCACTTGATCCCACAGTCTATATCATTGATAAGGATAGTAAAGAGCAGTGCTCCCAAGACAGAGCCCTGAGAGGCACCACAAATCACCATCCTCCACACAGATATTGACCAAAACTACCCAGCTCCACTCATCTAGCCAATTCCTTTCCAAATAGTTCACCCTCCATATCCAAGTCTCTCCAGTATGAAGACAACAGTGCTATGTGCAACTGCATTTAAGAACTTACAACAGCTTAGGTAGATGACATCAGTTAGTCCTCCTCTATTAACAGTTGTAGCCATTCCATCATAGAAGGCAACCAGGTTGGTCAGGTATAATTTGCCTTTATGAAATGCCTGACTGTCTCATGACATCTCTCTGTTTTGCATAAGCTTTAGCATTTCTTCTGTGAAGATTTATTCCATAATCTTCCCAGACACAAAGGAAAGGCTCACTGGTCTGTTATTCCCCATCTTCCTTTCTCCCCTTTTTAGAAATATGAGAGGTATTTCATTTCTCCCATCACTGGGGACTGATCACCATGAGTTTTCATACAATAGTGCCTTATCAATTATATCAGGACCCTGGGATCCATGTCATCAGGCCCCATAAACTTGTGCTTATTTAGTTTCATTAACTGGTCAAACCTGGTTTTTTCTTGCAGTGGGAGGGACTTAATTCCTGTAAACCCCACCCAAAGCAGTTGAATGTCAGTTGTACTGTAGAGAGCTTTTTAGGAGCCATTTTCAGATCAGGTGTCAATTTTCTCATTGATAGTACCTTGCAGATGTAGAATGTTGCTAACTATTAAGTCTGGTTGTACTCAGATTTTTCAACTCTTTAAACTACGTCTTTGACCTCTAATCAAGGTGCAATTTTTTCTTCAAACACAACTGTGTTTGTAGAATCTTTACAGAACAATCTTGAAAAGAATACTATTGGGAATAATGACTTCAAAGTCAGTGTGATTTCATAGAATAAATGACTAGTCAGGAAGCCATCACTCACTCTTAATTGAATTTCTCCATCTCGAGAACTTGCAGATCTAGTCAGAGTTGCCAGGAATCCCATGCATTTTGTCTCAAGTTTGGTAACTTGTGCCAGCATCTCACCATATTTTCCTAAGTATAAAGTACAACTCCTTAATATTTTAATTGTTATTCAATAAAACAGGAGGCAAAGATCTTAAAAGAAGGATATAAGAAATATTATGGGCACAATTTAGTTTGGACTTCAAGGCTTTAAAATGGCAGAAATATATCAAGGTTACAGCATCTTAGTCCTTTGCACTGACATTACAATATTCAGTTATATAGTATAAGTGAATTATTTACTTGCAGTTTGATCACATTCAACTGCTCTTGTTTATGATTTTACTGCTCCTGTGTTTACACATGACCTAGTTTTCTTTGCACTTACACCTACTGCAAGCATTTATAACAAAATAGATTGAACACAAACCAGATTAAATATTTAGGCACTCCTCATGGTACTCTTCTGCCCTATTTCACTAGTAAAAATGACCAGAGAATACTTTAAGCAGTGAATCTATTTTTTTTAATGAGATATATGTGCAGCAGATATTTGGAGATTTAATAGTTTTTATATAATGACTTTAAAAGCACATCTTCATAAATACAGATTAAGTAGAAATTGTCTATACAACTACAATTCTTGTAAAGAAAATGGTATTGTTTTATTTTCCTTGCAACAAATGCTTGCAGCATTTTGCCTTAGGCTATAGGTTCATTTCATGTCTTTTCCTAATTTTTATTCTCCTCAGTTAGATGATTGCTAATCTACTTTCAAGATTGGTCTGATTTTTCAACAGCAAAAGAACGGATAAGCTAGTGCTCTAGAGTCCAGAATGCTGTTATGGCTGTAGAAGAATGCCAAAACAGACTGGAACCTGAAACTAACTCCCCTAGGTAGATGAAAGCTCCACCATTGAATTTTGTTGTGCTGAGCTAGAGCAAGGGTATAGATGGGAGGTGCATAAGGAACACAAATGTGCCAAAGCCCTGGCAACTGCTGCTGCTGTTGAAGATGAGTGCCATTGTAACTCCACTGCAGCAGAGTGAACAAGACTGAACAAGAGATGGCAGCAGCTTGAAAGAGATTGTGCCTGCAGTGGAAGAGAGCAAAAGGCAACTACACTGTGGTACTCAGAAACTCCTGCTGTGATTTCAACTCTAACAGGAGTTGTGTGTAGCAGGGGTAGTTCCCTTTGACTGATTTTTGATTTGCATGCAAATAAAGTGGAAACTTCTGTAAACTTCTAATGTGAAGCAAGAAAACTGTCTCAAAAGCTCTACCAGTTGACTAGATAGATACTCTAGGGCCTGTTCAGGTAGATAGCTGAAGACTTAATCCTTTCCCCTAGTACTGACTGTTGTAACATTGAAACATATCCAGTTACATTCTAATTCATCTTACAAAAGCTACTCTTATGGAGACAATAGTTTTGCACCTGAGAAAGCCTGAACTTATTAAGAAAAGGGTGATGAAATATTATGTGACTAATATTATCATTTGGATATGCTTCTGATGTTCATTTCTTTCAGTGTAATCTGGTATTTAATTTTCTAGAACAACAGATGCCTCCGGGAATTCAGATTCTCTCATTTCAGTGGCTGTTTTAATGAGAGACACGTCAACCTCTTATAAATATGCAGTCCAGAAAAATATCTACTGTATGAGAAATATTCTATACTGATGTTAGCATCAACATACTATTTAAATTTTTTTTTGTTGTCTTGCATTTCTTAAATGTCAGTCTTGCAAAGTACTTCTGAGCAAGGGTAAATAAATATCTTGATCCAGTGATACTCTATTAAATAGTTGCTGCTTTATTTGTCTTTCTTAGAAGAAAACATTTTGCAGATAATAATTTATGATTTTTTTTCTTCTGCTAATATAAATGCTGCACCATAATACTACTTTCCTTTACTCTGTAAAATGGTAATAGACAGCCAATTTGAATTAGATCTTGAAATCTGATCAAATGGTCCAGATGTTCTAGCATGAACACTACAGTTTCTCTGTGATCCATGTCAGAAATGCAGCTGTCAACAGTAAAGCACACCTGCCACCAGTTTTCTGTCACCAAATTATTTTTCAATTTTATTAGGAAGGGTAGTAAATTGTCAGAACAATGCTTTGGTCTTATACTGAACATTACAGCATATTCCAGATTCAGAATCCAAAAATTAACGTGTTTAAGAAAGTTTATGTGAAAATGACATCAAGTCTGTGAAGTCACACACTAAAGAAGTTTTACTTCAAAATACTCTTGGGGATATCTTCCAAGTTTGTTCAATAGCACAAATGAAGATGCTAAGATTTTCACGTCACCTATAGGATGTTGCAAGTGTACAGGTATTTACCTCAAGCAGTACCAGAAGCAAGATAAATCCATGGGCCATTATCATTCAAATTAAGATGGGTATGTGATTGGCCATTACACCAGCATTCAGATGGGAGAGAGACTAATGTATGTCAAAAAGCATTTAATAAACAAAGTTCTAGATATTCTTTTACTCTCTGTCTTATACAATTAGTGGTTTCCGGTACAAGGTTTTAATCTCTGTCTTATACAGAGAATAGGCTGCTAAATTTTTTTTAAGACTCTGGGAAGGAGCTGAGGCATCAACCATTTTATAGGGGATCACAGGTTTTGAGACTTGAACTCTATTTATCCCAAATGAATGATTAGATCTTTATGTGCTGTACCACCTTGCTGGAGGCTTGATAGTTTAAAACGAATTTGTCAGTTATGTAAGATTGTACAATCAACAAGACCTTGACGTTTTTATCTCCTAAAATAAAAAACATTTTTCAGGGTGGTTTCTGTCCCCTGCCCCCAACCTTTTAAATAACTGTTGTTTATTTGCTTATTTGGGGTCTTTTGCTTTTAAATTTTAGTCCATAGTTTTTAACAGCATGCAATAAATGTTCATTTGAGATCCAGTTTCTAAAACATTTACTTAATTGTTGTCATGAGAGGTCATTGGGCTTTTAGTCATTTCTAGTTTTCTTTTCTTTATTTGCTTATAATTTCACTCATCATATTTTTGCATTCACACTTTCTTCTGACTTATATACATGAAATTGCCTGTGCTTGTATTTGTAGAGAACTGTTCACTGAAAAAGATCACAACTTTTGATGAAATATCTGAGCACCTGATTTGTGGAGAGCTTACTGACTTGAACCTTGATACATCACCTTCATGCTCTACATATTTGTGAATATCTTCAGTTCATTTTTTAAAAATAGCTGTAATGCAAACAGCAGAGTACTCTGGATGCAGACAATTTAACTTTGCCTGCTTATAACATATTACGGAAAACTCAATTACTATCTGAGACTTGTGTTTCACTATGCAGACTTGTATCTTACTAAATATAGAAAAGATTCAGTTTTACATCATATGGCAAATTGTCATTTAACACTCAATAACCAAAAGCAAGAACAAGACTCCCTTTTAGGAAGATGATCCCGCAACTGGTCATTAGAAATGTTCACAGAAATTTACCCCTCCTGGACTACAGAAACTATAATAGATGATGAAATTTAGGCAGCTTCTGAGATATATTTCCCATACTGGGCCTCTTATGGCTAAGACCGAGTGAGAGGGCCCTATGACTGTCTAAAAACAGATTCCCAATGCATTCAGGTTAACAGCACATAGGAAGGACAAAATATTATGAGGAGCTAAGATATTCATCAGCACAGTTTATTCTTTCTATAGTTCTGTGAGACGTAGCCCATTGGAAATTTGACTAACTCATGGGAAAGCAACATCAGGACAGTTGCCAGAACAGAGCAGTTATGGGTACTTTTACAGTAGTATTGTTCTCATCACTATGCACAGATTTAAAACAATATTGTGGACAGGATGTATAAGGCCACAGATTGATTAATCTTCCACTGCACTATCAGCTCTTTATACACCTGAATAAAATATTATGTGTCAGAATACTTAAGGACTTCTCTTACATATTGCAAAGGTTTTCCTCTTCTGAGAACACACAGGATCTGGTGAATTTGTTTAAATTTCAAGTGTGAGTTGTACAGCCTCTTCTTTTTCCAGCATATTGTACAGTTTAGGATATTTCTTTCTCTTTTCATCCAGTATAAAATTATCACATAGATGTGACTGATGTATATAAAGTAAACCCAAAAGATGTAAAATAAATACCCTTAATTTATACTGTTATGCATGAATACATACGCATATTTATACACAGAAAGATAATCAGCCAGTTTATAACAGTATTAAAAAAAACTTGCATCAATTTTCTAAAGAAATAGAGGAATATCCAAAAACATCTTGGGAGGAAAGGAAAGAGAAACATTTTGCAGAATCCAGGGGCAAGAACTGTGTGTAATAGTTTCTGAGAAGTTCCATGACCACATTGACATATGACCACAGTTCCTTTGCTGACATAATCCTAAGCAAAAAAACCTATATTCATGTCTGGACAGGACAACAGCTAAGACAAAATTTTCTTTCAGAGAACAGATTAAAACTGATTTAACTAATTTGGAACAGCTTACTTCACTGAGCACAGAATTTGACACTTGCCTGATAAAATTTTCCTCAAGAACAAAGATATACACTGAAAATATTATTCAAGGAATGGCAGTCTCTACTCAATTCTATGCTAATTCTATCAGAAAAGTTGGGGCAAAATAACTCCTTAATAAAACTTTATTGTATCTTGTTGCTAAGAATGATTAATTTACATATTCAAACAGAATTTCAAGGAAAGGAAAGTATATTATTTGGATTAGCATGGAATATTAGAAAGAGAGTTCTAAATAATTCATGAAATACTAACTGCATAATTTTTACTCCTGTATTTAAAAATCAGATGTAAGTAAGAATATTTTCAGGGGAAAAAATATGCAGTATGCTGCACATGCCGTTATAGCTTTTTTAAGAATTTTTTTAAGAGATTTTTGTATTAGGCTAGCCATTACACATAAATAAAAATCTTTGACTAGTCTCTTTTTACCTGTCTTTGGTTTGTAAACATTGTAGGAATTATCCTGTTAGTTAGGAACAAATACAACATAACAATCCATAACTATGAAATTAAAAATATTTACATTTTTATGTGCCTTTCAGTCACCTGAATCAAAATAAATAAATAAATAAATAAATAAATTTTTAAAAATAAGAAAGAAACCAAACTTCTAGTATTAGCTGCCATTGATTTTAATTTTATATTTATCCACAAGTTTTTTGGGGATATAGGCCATATGTTTTATTTTCCACAGACCAAACTATTGATCAATCAAGTAATGCCAGGTTGACTCATGCAATTGCACAGAAGACAGTATTTTGGTATATAGCCAACTCACTGAAACAACTTCCCATATGTTGATGGGAACAAAGAAAAGTAAAAGCTATTTTGAAAAAAAAAAAGAAAAAATAATGACTCTTTGTTATTCAGGAAACAAATTGCCAGCAAACTTGCTCTCTTTCCAAAAGAAAATATTAATTCAGAAATTTCTTACAGACTCACGTGGATTTTGCCTTAAATGCTCTCTAAAACTATGTCATGGTTTAACCCCAATTGGAAATAAAATATTATGCAATTACACTCTCACTCCCACCACCAGAACCACCCATGGTGGAAAGGAGAATAAGAAAGAAAAGGTAACCTGCCTCATCTGGGAAAAGAATAAATTAATATTTGAAAAACGAATAATAGCAATAAATAGTAATTTCAATAAAAATATGCATCTAACACTAAATATGAAGGTATTAACAATAGTAATAGCAAAATAACAATAAATTAAAAGCAATAACAATATCAGGAATATGAAGGGAGGAAGAAAGAGTAACAAAACACAACTGAAACAAGTGATGCACAATAATGCTAACTGATGCCCTTGCCTGGACAGTGATTATTCCCTTCTAGCCAGCTTTACCCTTTATGTGCTGGGCCTGAAGTTCCAGGGTTTGGAGTAACCCTTTGATCGTTTGTCCAGGTCATGCTCCCTCTCAGCTTTTTGTGTAGTTCCTAATTTTTAGAGCATGAAAACCTAAAAAGAATTTTTAACCCCTTTCCTTGGAGCACGGACTACATAGCAACAGTCAAAACATGGGTGTATTATCAACATTATTCTCATTCAAGCAATACCAGCATTGTATCCTTTGAATTACAGTCTTCTTTTGCTAATAGTCTAAAGACCTAATGCTGTAGATTGGTTTATTGAGACAGCAGTGAATGCTAAAGAAAACACTTAAGAACAGAGACTGATTTCTTGCCAGTATGGCCTTAAAAATCTACTGAAATCATTGCTTTTTGTTGCTCAAAATGCCTATTGCACTATGACTTGTACTAAATCTTTTCCAGTCTACTGTTACTAATTCTAGACACAAGCTTTAACTTAACACTGAGTAATGGATTTTTTACTAATATATGTTAATAATTCTGTATCTTACTTCAGAGGAAAAATCTCATTTTGACAACAAACCTTCCATAAGTTTAGTAGAAAACAGCTTCCAGAAAGTGTATTCTGTGCAATTGCCATCTCAAAAACAAATGTCTGACACTCAGCATAGTGAAAAAACATTCCCCTCTGTTTCCTAGTTTTCAGCTCCTTTCTGACTTGACTGCAACCCAAAAAGGCAAAGACACAAACCAAACTTTTTTTTCTAGTTACAAGAAAGTTTTAATTGAAAACAAGTGTGCTCGGTTTGAACGCAGCATCAGCAGATTAGCAGTTAAATTAGAAGGGGCTTTTCACTTAACTTCCAGTGTTGATATGTCACTGTGCCCTGTCACTCTGAAAAGCGATAGGGCTTTGTTATCAGTGCTGAGCACAGACAGCCTCCTGATGTAGAAGCAGAGTAAAATAAGCTGCCAAGGTGATGAAGGCACCATGCACATGTTGCACCCTTCTGTGAAGGGAGATGTGGATGGGTTCTGTGAACAGAATACTCTGCTCAAACAAACTGATCACCTCCCAGGGCCTGGTTTCCTGATAAGTTACAAAAAAACCCCCACAAAACCAAAAAAAAAAAAACCAAACCCAAAAAAAACCAACAAAAAAACCCCAACTGATGGAAAAAATTTTCATTTTTGATCAGTTAAAGGACCATAAATGAATTCAGATACTACAGGAGATGTTTCTCACTAATAAATGATTCCTTGCATATTTGTTTATCATCCCTTTCCACAAGAAAAATATTTGTGGGATTAGTTATTGTTAAGAGTTCTGTATAGGCAGAAGTTCCAAGATTTAAGGGATGTTCATATCTTATGTTGAAGTTTCAGATGAAAAAAGGGTTATGTGAATGCTATTTTCAACTTCCATGATTAAGAATATAATTAATGCCAAAGAAACCTTTTATATAGTTCCAGCCTATACTGCACTGATAAAAAATTTATTTGGTTACTTTTGTTCTTTTTGCTGTCCCTTACCACAAGTACCTCTGCTTGGGCCTAAAATGGCAATCGACATATCAGCCATTTGTTATTTTATTCTATCTAATAATTTAAGACACCTATCTTAATATTTGCAACAAAATTTTCAAGTGTTCTCTCCCTATTATGATATAACAAAAACTTTTTTTTTGAATTTTCTTAACTTCCTTGTCAAACAAAACTGAGAAATACCAGAAGCAAGTCTTTTATATCCACACAGCAATGTTATGGCTGTCCCTCCCCAGATATGTGCCTAGCTGTGCCTTTTTGCACAGTGTAAAATTTACATTCTATTCCCATATGCTTCAAATCTCTGCATATTTGGAATAGAGAAGTTAGAGAGGATATGATTTTTTAAAGAATTTCTTTCCTTTGCATTTAAATATTTTCAAAATGAAGTAAACCAAACTTCAAAATTAGGTTTAAATGATTGAAATTTTTTCTTTAAGCTATTCTATTTGCCTCATAAACTTTGCTTCTGCAACAAACTTGAAAAGCCAAGTAATCCAGTAAATCTGAGATAAAAAATGTGGAATGTGAAAATTTTATCCTAGACAGGATACACCCAATTATCAGTAACTTGTAACATGCATGTTACTTCACACAGCATTATACCATCTATCCTGATGAACTCTTTGTTATTGGATAGTCTGCCAAGAAAATATAGCAGTAGACGTGAAGTATAACCCGGTATGAGCTTTCTTTCCAGATGAAAGTGATTGATAAATGCCCTGGCACTGCAAGATCCTCCCTTGAAGTTTATATCACAATGAACTGAACCATAAAACTACCGAATATAGTGTGTTGGAAGGGACACATCAGGACCATTGAGTGCAAATCCTGGCCCTGCACAGAATTCCAAAGAATCACACCCTGTGCCTGAGAGCATTGTCTAATAGCTTCTTAAACTTTGGCAAGCTGGGGCTGTGATCTCTTCCCTAGGGATCCTCTTCCAGCACCCAACCAATCTCTGGGTGAAATATTTAGACCTCCCCCAACTCACGGGGGAGGACAGAGTTGGGTAGAGATCATGTTAATAAAGTCAGAGGCTCAGAGAGTTTTACTCCACACATTTTGTTTGTGTGGGAACCTATAATATAAAAATTTGAATATGTTATTCATTATGGCATGTCTTCCTTTTACTTTGAAGATGTTATTGTTTTGACAAAAGTACTCTTTTAAACTATTTTCATATTCTGTAAATAGTACTACTGTTCTTTATAGAGATGTGTTTTGCTTTTTACTTACTGAATGTCTTTGGGTTTTTATTTCTTGTAAACTATTTTAGAAAAAATATGAAACAAAATCAAACAGCTGCCCTGAATTTTTTTAAGAAATTACAAGATTTTCCTATATTTCTTATATGTATTTGCAAACCCTTAAATTACACTGATTGTAGATATAAATAACTAACTTTTAACTACATTTTTTTTCAAGCTTAAGCATTTGACATTTAAACCTATAATTACAGTTAGTTTCATGAATAAAGAAAGTTTCTAGTTTCATTATTAGATCTGGCTAGAAAAGTAAAACAGCATCACAACTGGAATAACATTTTTCAAAATTTCTTAGAGTTTTTTAAGAGCCTAATCTAGATAAAACTGAGAGATAGAAAATGATAGTCATTTTACGAGCATGATTTAATTTAGAGTCTTTACTGAAACAACTGATTTCAGTATTTTTTATAGAGGTGGAAAAGATAACACACACCTTTTCTTTACTATTTTCTCACTTTCTGTTAAATGCATTTCACCATTCCACCTGGAGTCTCTGAAAGTAGATCCACAAAGCTTACAACAGTTCTCATTGTCAATGAATATACTGAGATAATGTCATTAATACTGGAAAGGATTTGTAAGTATATATGAAATAAATAAGATTGAGTTGGACATGAAAATTTGCATTGAATTAATTCTTGTTAAAAAAGTGGTTTTTTTCTATTTGAAGATCATTGCATGCACTGTCAATCAATCAGAACACATAAAGCAACTATTAGATCAAAGCTGAGGATGTAATACTGCAATTCTACAATTCATTGAGAAACAGAGTGGAGCACTGTGGGAAGAGTAGCAGGAAATATATATTTGCAGCAGAACAGAAGCAATTTGAATCCATGTAAGTTTGCATTCTTAATATATTAAAGAGAAGAGTATTAAAGAACCTATAATGAAAAAGCTTATAATGAAAAAGCATTTGATAGCTTGAATGTTGTGGTAGATGAAATACACAAATTACTACAATACCTTGCTTTAGTTCATGGTAGAGGATTGGTAGGGGTTGATTCTCATTTCCTTTAAATTCTAAATGCCTTTTCTCTATGGTGAATGTTTTTACACAATCAATTTTGCAACATTTTAGAAATGAAATTCATTGCAGTACTTCCCAGCTTTGACTTGAAGAACATTTAAAATTTTAGATGCCTTTCTTGGAAAATTCCTGAGATAATAATCTACTTCTATTTAATACAGCCTGTTATTCAGGGTGTATTTGTTTATTTTACTCCAGTTTTACATGCATACATGATAATTTTACACTTTAATAAAAGGAATTCAGTGTGTGTCAGAGAGGAAGACTGCAGATTCGTCTTTTTGTGATTATTTTTCTAGAATTTATGGACATGCATACAAGAAGGATAGAGTGTCTGAGGCTAGTTGGCATGTCTGGATACCATCTACTGCAACTCCCTGCTCAGAACAATCATAGTTAAAACAAATTACTCAGGAAATGTTCTGGACAGATTTTAATACCTCTTAAGAATGGAGGATGCACACCCTCTATGGACAACCTCTGGCTGCTGGTGACCAAGTTCACAAGAAAAATATCTTGCTTATGTTTAGATGGATGAAAACCCCAGGGGTCGAGCCCAGATGATCGGGGTTTCTGATGAGTTTCCTTGGGATTCTGCCCTGATGGCGATTTGCTAGAGAGAGGCAGCTGTGATCCAACTGTCCAAAAAGGAATTTTAATAATGCAAAAAAACCAATAAAGTGTCCACTGCATTGGAGTGAACAGGAACAAAGAGTAACAAGGGGCAAAAGGCAGGGACCAGGGTCAGACAGGGGTACTTAAATAGCCCAGTGTAGGGAGGAGTGAAGGTGGGGTCTGAGGGAAAGGTCCAATAGGGCAGAACAATTAGGAATATTAAAATTCCTGCACCAAAAATAAGCTGTGGTAATACAAAGAACTAGCAACTTTCTAGCAATGATTTGCATGCTTGAACTGAGGGAACATGTGTGTAAGTTAGCCTTTTTGCTTACTGTACTTAGAAAGGGGTTTCCCAGGGCATCGAGCTGGGGTTTTTTTCTTCCCTAGGGAGACCACTCTCTACAAATGGAACTTTAAAATTTCCAGGTTTTGCCCATTGCCTCAACCACTCAGTAGTTCTGGAAAGTGTTTGCAAAAACATCATTATCACATCCCTTAATATGATGTCCGTACTCTTGTGATGTTATCCAGGAGACAGTTCCTCAGATCATGTCTGAAAGAGTGCACAGAGGATTCAGGTTCAGCTTACTATCCACCAGGACACTTAGGATTTTTATCATCAGATGATAAAAGTCTTTAATATTCCATGTAATATAAATGTTTACATTTCTTGCCAGAAGAGCAAGACTCCAGGATTAATGACTCCAGGATTACACTGAAGGTATCATTGCTAGAACTGAAAAAGCACACTTTCAAGATGTGACTTAGATACTGTCAATAAGTTTCATTTGAATTTGCATTGTATCTACTTACACTGTTTCTCTCACATGAAAGTTGGTATTTAACTCTTGTACCTCATCCGTTCTACTTCTTTATTTTTCTGGCACTGACTGGTGTACAGAGAAAAAAAGATGCACCTAGGAACAAGTTTCCAGGATTTTACATTCCTTGTTCATAATGTTAATAAGAATTGAAATAGCAATGGAAAACAACATCAAACCAATTTTCTTAGTGACTTAATGTGAGTGACCCACCCCAGTGATTTTAACTTTCTGAAAATCCAAAGGTCTATGCACATTTAAAAACAATACTCAGTTATATCTACAAAAAAAGTGATGTAATAAATATATTTAATTAAAAATTTTTAGGGCTCAGCTGTTTCTTAGATGATCATATGCAAGCAAATTGTAGATGTTTGGAATGCACTGAAAGTTTTACTATTTCCTAAGAATATAACTCTATTTAAGAAAATATTCATAAATGAAACCTAGAATATAATTCGTATTTTCTGAACACATATGCATTATTATTTGCACAGGATTTACAGTTTATATCATCAGGGACCAAAAAAGTAATTGAATAAAATCTGTCAAGTTACAATATTGTGTTTAACACAAATGTACATCCAACCCTCCCTGCAAGAAATGAGTTGTAATTTCATGCTGTAAGTTTTCACAATACAGAAGACTGATTATTCAGATTCCCATTTTTAAAAGAGACAACTGGAATACGATCATATCTACAGTAATTCATCATTTCATATTACAAAGCCTATGTCAACAACCTTAAAAACCATTTTTATGGTTTTACTTTAAGGGCAATATAGAAGCTCTACCAAGTATTTAGTAGAATTACTATGAAAAGTATAATACTGCTTAGTTAGTAGCTGTATTATGTGTTTTTCAAAACTCTAGTTTTTGATTTAAGATTCACTATGATGTGGGACAAATTACCCTTAGAATCCACTCATTTGAATTATTTCCACCTCATTCTGTTCCAAAAAATGTGTAATATTGTGAAAATAGTATTCTGAACAATCAAATTCATTGAGTAATTATTAAAAATAGATTAGTTTTAATATTTAACAAAATAATTTTATAGAGGATTAATTGTAGATGGTTTTCTTTTACTGTGAGTTGATAGGAAGAGGATAGTAGAGGAAAAACATTGACCCTTTATGCCTTATTTATTTTTACTTTAGCATTAGTGTTACTGGATATTTTTTTCTTATTTACATCAATTAATTTGCACTAGAAAGCATGTATTGCAGTAAGTTCCACTTTGAATTTCCTTTTAAAATTGTTCTACACTTCCACAGCACCAACATAACTAGGAATTCTAATCTGAGTTAAATATTGGGATCATTTAGGAAGAAAAAAACAAACCGTAAACCCTGTCTTTTTCATTCTTCAAACACAGCATAAGATTATCTTGGCTTTAGTCCCAACCCAGTTATGATTACCTAAAAACAAATGTATTAGAAACTGTATACTCCCTGTGCATGTAAACAGCTTTGTTAAAAGATTAAAGAACTTCTGACATAAAAATCCCTTTAATATTGCTCCTAGCATTTTATTAAAAATTAAGCACAAATAAAGAATGATTCAGTGTAGTTTTTCTCTTGGTTTTAATTGTTCATGCTTTTGTTTTGCAGTGCAGGTTTCATTAGTAAAAGTATGTTGGGTAGGTTTCTTGTTCATTGGGGGTTTTTTGTTTGTTGGTTGGTGTTTGTTGTTTATGTAAACACTTCCTATTCCCTAAGTAGAAAACCCGTAAAAAGTTAATAGTAAAGCAATTGTCCATAGTAAAAAAAAAAAAAAAAAAAACAAACAAAAAAACCAACCAACCAACCGAACAAACAAACAACAAACTAATTAGCTTTTAATTTTAAAAAGCAATGTAAAAACACATTGTATGTCTATTGCATTCATGATTGTTCTACAGGTATTCCACAAGTTTTCCAAGAAACGTAAAAAGAAATTTGAACTATTTACACAAGACTACCTTAAGTTTTGAAAGTCGTCTATCAGTAATAATTTTAAAAGTGCCTACAGTCAAATGAAGTACCAAACCATTCCAAGTGTCTTTCTGGTTAATAAAGTTAGTTAGATTTGGTGGGCAGCTGACATTTAAAAGCTATCCTAGTTCTGAGATATGTTTTTTCTTGTGGAAGTTGTATTGATGAGATCCATATAGTCGGCTAGAACAGAACCCAGCAACTCTCACTTCCTCTTCTCAACAGACTAAGGGGAAAACTAGGGTGGAAAAACTTGGCTGGGACAAGGACCAGGAGGCCACTTACCAATTACCTTCAAGGGCAGCACTGACTAAAAATTCTGGGAAATCTAATGTCATCTATAGCTAAAAAAAAAAACAAAAAAGAAAGAAAAAAACACCTTCCCCCACACCCCTTTCTTCTTCCCAGGCTCAACTTCCTTTCTGACTCCTCTACCTAATGTCCCCTGAGTGAGGGATGGGAAGTAGATTTTACAGTTAGTTCATAAGAGTTCCTCTCTGCAGTTCTTTACTCCTCTGTCCTTTTCCCTGCTCCATGACTGGACCCTCACACAGCGGAATACCTGCTGCTGTGTGGACTCTTCTAGTATTCCCCATTGTTTCCAGCACCTGAGCACCTGCACATGTACTAAGGTTTTATGTTTACTGGTATACACACTGGGAATATTTTGAGAAAACTTGATTACTCTGATGCTTACTAGGGAGCATCACGAGAAGTATACCTACAACATTACTGTAGTGCCAAAAGGGCATACATTGTGAACAGGCCCTGTAAGGGCTGACCCACTTGTCATAAAGACTCTCCTTCCCATGTTAATAATGGCTCACATATATTTAGGTACTATTTAGGGCATATGTATGTTATAAAATACTACTAGCATAAAGAGATTATATAGTGTTTGTAAAAAGAGTTCCCTTTGCTGGCCAGATTTACTCATTGGAGAGGTGTGTTGTATATCATATTCATGTCCTAAATACTTATTTCCTCATGACAAGTCATAAGCATTTATAACCTCATGGTTACCTATTATGTATTTTTCTCCCATACTTCCTTAATGTTTAGTCTCTCAATTCTACACAGAAAACCTCTCCTTCCTGGTGTTGCCAACAGAACATGTTTTGGGATGTCCGGAGAAATCCCTTTCCTTTTTATCTGATACTCATTTAATGAATGACTGGAATTGCAAAGTTTCTTTAACAGTTCATTTACGTGATGGTTCTTGGCAGAGGTTGAAATCAAAAAACTAACAGCGAGAAATAGTTGTGAATTATAATTTGTTTATATATTATTATTTGTTAACCTTTCCCACTCATTTAAGTTCAATTAAGATAAAGCTAAAAGAGAGCTAAAACTCCCTATAAAGTTCTATTATATGTTTTGGCATTTTATGTATGTATAATATATGTATATATATGTGTGTGTGTATTTTTGTGCATTACATTCATGCATATCACCACGATTTAAAAATAAATTAGTCATTTCAAATAAAAATATTGAAGGCTTAACAGCAAAGTCTGAAAACTGGACTTGATGTAAATATTTAATTTGACCAACAGAAATAAGAATATAGCAATATATGTGTGGCCTTTTAGCTTAATACAAAATTTCAAGGAAGTGACATCTACTTTCATAAAGTTTACAGAGTAAGGGCTTATATTTGTCTGAGATGATGTAATGATGGAAATAACTGTGGTATTCACATTTCATATGTTGTGCCATTTCTCTGCCACACTCTTTGTGTTCTTTTTTTTTTTTTTTGGTAGTGAGGTAACCTATAGGTTTCTTCATATATACATAGCTGTAGTGAGTAAGAACAGAATAGAAGCTTTGGAATACATTTGTTCATCAGTGGACTGAGAATGCCTCTCATTACACTTTGTGTTTTTTTTTTTTTTTTTTTTTTGCTATTGGTTGCAGAGAGGAATGGGTTAGGTAGGTGGTTTAATTTTTTTAAAAAATTAGTAACTACAGTGTGATTGAGTTTTGCTATTATGAAATATTCTATCAGGCAGAATCCATCTATAGCAGTTAAATGTGTATAGTAGGTCTTCATTTATGCATATGCTTTGGGAAATTATATGAGTGCAATTTAAAAATACTTCTATATAGACAGAAATCAGTGAGGTATTTGCTTAATTTTTACTAATTTCCCATACAAATTTTTGCTGTGAGCAAAAAACTATATCAAAATATCTCCATAATTTTTATGTCCATTATGTCACATAGTGAAAGCTGTTAGTTTGTACCGAGTGATATTTAGGGGCCATACCCTAATATCAAGACAGTGGTAATGTATTCATTTTGATAAAAATGTTTCCTTCTCTTCATTACCTCTGTCTCATACCTCTTGACTCAGTGTCACAACTTCTCTCAAGCTGCTGGGAGCATTAAAATTTCTAGCAGACGCCATTGGTGATAATAGCATATGGATTGAATCTAACATATCTGCCAGTTTTTACACTGTTGAACCATGTATGTATATACTTGCATTAACTTAAGATCCTTATTTGTAGACATGCAGTTCTTTGCTTTTCCAATTCTTTATCCATCAACATCTTTTTCAGACATAATTGGCTTCTCTGCTTCACATACAGTATCTTCCCTAGAGTAATCTTCAATCTCAGTAAGCACAAAAACAGTAGGAAGTAAATTGTACCCTAGGATGCTCAACCATCTTCTCTACTGAAGTCATTAGTATCCCTGAGTGATAAGTCATCAAGGGAAGAATTTCACCCCAATTGTTTATGTCACAAGTCACTATCTTTTCAAGCAGAAATCATTAGAGGAACCTCTCCTATTTTTTCTTGGAATCAGAATTCCCTGAGCTTCTTTAAAAATTTAGGGTGCTTAAAGAGCATGCTACTGATGTTTGCTGGAACTTCTGGAGAGCAAAATTATATTTTAGAAATGAAGGCTTACTATTTATGTGAGCTCCATAATTCTGGGAAAATACTCAACTAGGCAAAGACATATATAAATACGTATCATTACATTAGTTTTGAGATATATGGAATTCTGAATAAGCTATATACTTAAAATAGTCTTCCCCTTTTGCGGTTACACCAGAACAGAAAACTGAAAAAACCTGAATTTGGGCTGCGTTGGGAAGAAAGGTCACTTTCCTTGTTGTTAATAAAAGATGACTTCAGGCAAAGGTTCACTTTCTTTACTGCTTTTCCTCTGTTACCCTCAACTACTCTCCTAATGAAGGAAAGAGTAAAGAAGAAATTAAAGAAAAGCCGAACAGGACCACTAGGTAAAGAAAGCCATTTAATTAATACCAGTAAAATCTGAGATGCAGAAAACTAAAATTGTGGATTATAATTTGGTGGAACTGAAAAGTATGAGGGCTAGTACAAAAGAAACAAAGCATTATCTAATGTAGGAATGTCCTGGTTTAGAGAGACAGGTATCTGCCAAGGAAAACTGGAGTTTTCCCTGGAATGGAGAATGTAACCCCCTTCCCACCAAATGACTACAATTTTGCAATTAAGGGCTTTCAGGTAAAGATTTGGGAATAGGAATGGCAGTTCTTTACTAGGAATATAAGAAACAAATTTAGTAGTACAGAAAGACAAGCAAACAAAACAAACAGGGGAAAAAAACAAACCTAAAAATCCCTCACAGAGTCGGGGATTTGACCTGACACCCTGTTGGTCAGGGTGTTAGAAGCAGTCGAGATGAATCCTTCTGGAGTAACAGATGTGGTTCTGTGGAGTAGAGATGATCCTGTAGAAAAGTCCAGTGATGGCGAGATGGGTCCAGTCTTCCTCTGAGGAATCCAGTG